>JAQNCA010125307.1:0-17009 GCA_029783725.1 Acanthurus tractus | reverse complement strand
ACATATATATATATATATATATATATATATATATCACTAAATGTGTTCCTCATTTAGAAATGGTCAATACTCAGCCACAAATGGTATTAGAACACTAACCAGTTTCAATTTGTTTTCTTTTTTATTTCATCATTTGCATTCTTAACTGGCACAGCCACTCTGGGATCACGGGATTCCTCCATTTTTTGAGATGAATCATTTCAGGAATTAAGTGTAATCACAAACAGTGTGTATTAGCTTTCATGCTTTTATATGTGAAATTGCTGGGTAGTCCATTACAGTGACCGTGCACTTTTAATGTTACTGTTAGTCATGCAGGCTCTTTATAACAGTCTCGAGTGTTTAATCTCCCACACACCCACTCACATGATAAGTTCATTGTTAAGTAAAAAAAACAGTTATCTTAAATTTTCCCGGTTAGGTTTGCTGTTTGGACTCTGATATATGTCAACTTCTAAAGCCACACTACACAGAATGCACTACAGAAGGCACCTGCACTAGGATTTACTCAACTCTTTGGGATATCTCAATCTGACGTTTTTGGGCTAATTACAAATTCAGCCCATTTTTAATTTGCTCTAACAGACGGTTCCTCTGAACTTTAATGTCAAAAAAGGAATAAATGTCGCAGGAACTAGTCAGACTATTGGCCTTATGACAGGAAATCAAGATGGTGGGAAAAAGCAACACATCACGACTCAATATTTAACGACATTTCAAGAACACTGGTGTGGGAAGAACCAATGATTCTTAGTTTCATGCAGATTACATGGATTAACTGGACGCAATCTAATTACCCTCTGATGTTGCCACTTCGGGAAAAAACAGAGTTGATACAGTTCACCCAGTTTTGCACGCCTGCTTTGCCACCCTTATCAACGTTTTCTGGTAACGGTATCAGCAGTGGGACTGACCTTACTTCAAACACGCATACTTCAACGAAATCGAAACCTACGAAATTACTGCGCATCTCTCAGTCTCTCACACTGCATCCACCGAAGACAGAAGCGCATTTCCTGCTATTTTGAAAACATACACGATTCAAGTTTTGGACGATGGCTTTCGCTCAGCAGACGCCTTTTCTCAACCCAGTGAGTTGCTAAAAACTTTTAAACCTTTTCTATCCGCAGTGACCAGTGAGCAGTTATATAAGCGCCATCCTGGTGTTCTGGGGCTGGCTGCGGCTGGGCGTTTGGCACTTCTGACTTCCCAAGCTGTAGTAAATTACGCGCAAGAGGACAAGGTCTGTGGGAACGTTTAGGTTCTGTATAGAATGTTCGTGGTCTGCCATTAAAGACCTATATCAGAACATTTGCAGCCCTGTGCGTCTGCTTCCCTACTAGTTTAATAGTTTTTCATAGGTGGAACGAGTCTAACCCGTCTGGGGGACAGAGCACATGATTTAATTCAGTTTACCTTAAACCATGACTGTAAGTCCTCTGTGACTTGGGAGGTTTATTTGGCTTACAATAAGTTTCTCTTTAGAGTAGGTTTTCAACATAAAGTGATTTCATTTCCTCTACTCATTACGCCAGAGGGCAAGACCTTCAACTTGCAAATTCTGACTAGATAAATACGAGTTAACGTTTTTAATGTTTTCATAAGGCGTGTTGACACGCAACGGGCCTATAATTCCGGTCTATAGACCAGTGCTTCTCAGTAATTTTTTTTTTTTTTGGGGGGGGGGGACTCCGGGGAGCATGCACGGCAAAACTTCCGTTTGCTTTGTCATTGCCGTACCAGAATAAAGTGTAATTACACATCTGGTACAGTAGATAGCAGTGGCGCTTTCACGCTGCTGTGTCTTGGGTGGTCACTGTTTTCAAAAGTCATGAGGGGATAAAATTTATTCATTCTTGCTTTTAAAGATGAAAAATGGTAAATAATGGAAAATAGATGAGCTCCAAAGACACATCTAATCGATCGTGTTGTGAATTAGAGCATGAAGCAAAGGCGAAAGCAAGAATTTTGAATAGACCAGGCAGAACTCGGTTTACCACACGCCTACATAGTGTGCCATTAACTCTAGTTATTAGAGCGCTCCTCAGGTGATGGTGATGATCAATTCTATTTATTATTATTTATTAATTTTATTTAGGTTTATTTTTAAGTATCAAATGCCTCAATTAGTTGGTTGAAAATGTTCATAGTTTACATAAGAATTAAAATTTGGTGAATTGAAGGCAAATTGATGCACTTTAAATCTTTTCAGGTTTAGACTAAAAACAAGGTTAATAAAGTTATTCTTTGTTGTAAATGGATCTATATTTTTTTCTTTTTTTTTCGTTTTCTTTAAAGTTAATAAGGATACAATGTTATGCAGAGGTGTACTTGTAACAATTTTATAGACAAATTATACTATTTATAGTCACGGCGGAGGGTGGCGGGCGCAAAATGTTTTCTTCTTCTTAGGGGGGGTTTAACAGAAAACAATTGAGAATCACTGCTATTGGAAAAGCAAACAGCTGCACACAAGTTATTACTTACTGGGTACTGGCTGTTTTCCTAGAAATCAGTTTCCTGAGAGAAGACAAGTATAATACAAGTAAAATTAATGTCCAAGCATAATGTGGTGTACATTGTGGGCCATTACCAAATACAATTGGATTTAACTTAAAAACTTGATAAAAATCAGAATAAATATTTGGGGTTGTGTGTTTTAAAATAAATCAGTATATTTAGCCATTTTCTTGGTACTGCTTGATCGATTTCCTGTTTAGAAATGATTTTTTTCCCCTTCATCCTCACATTGCAACAGCATTTAAAAAATGGGCCTTTTTTGTTTTTCACTTTTTATTCCTCATAATAGAACTTTTGGGGTTTTTTTCATATAGTAAGTTAAACACATACACATGCACACACAACAGTGCAAGAAATTGAAAGTTAGGGTGTTTTAAAATCATCTGAAGTGTGAACTGGCAGTAGGCCTACATTTTAAAAGCCAAAACTTACTTAGTGATTCACAGAAGTTCATTTTGACTGATGGTGCTCAGTGGCTCTGTGTGCACTCTGGAGTGCCTTTAAGTGAAAAAAAAGCATTTTTCTCTGCTTTATCTGACTGTTGACTAGCTATTACAATGTCAGTATGGCTGTAAATTGCTTAGCCTGTTTGTAAATTTGACCAGTGGTGATGACATTGCATAACACATTTCTGCTCAGCTTTTAGCAACACATTACAGGATGTGCTACCTCTAGTGAAATAAGGAGCCTGCTGCCTCGCCTGTCTGAATATGGGAAACAATGACTATTTTGTGCCCCACATCTCAAAACAATACGAACACACAAACAGCATGTGTTTAAGTAAATAACCTCACATTGATGTTTAATTTAATATTACCATACCATAGCTTAAGTTCTGTTTACATTTAGGCCTGCTGTAAAATTTTTAATTTTTGCTGAAAGAATAACTATTGTTGGCAGGTTTTATCATCAGGCCTTTTTTAACCACAGAGGCCTTAATAAGTAACCTACAATGTAGTGTCGGACCTACATTCACCATTACATTCAATTTTATTGGTGTAAGAGTGCAGGAAATCTCGTTTATTTTATCAGCAAGCGTGCAAAGTCCACGATAAGCACTGTTGTAAGCCATTTGGTCTCAGGATTGTTGAAGATTTGTTGTCATATATTAATAGAGGTTGTATGATCATTTTTTAATGCTTTGTTTATATTGACTGATACAGAAATTATAAAAACTACATTTTTTCATTTTCAAATTTTTGTTTTTAGAATAAGAAATGAGCAAAAATTAAACTCACAATTCAAGTATGAAACACAAGCAAATTTACCTCCTCCCTGGGTCCTCCATTTTTGTAGCTTACTAATGGATGTGTGTTTATCTGGCACCACACATTTTTATGGAGTCACACCCTCACACACCCATTCCCAAAGTTTGATGCCCAAGAACTTTCAGAACACAGCAAAATAGGGAAAAACAGATAAAGGTCAGGGTCTTTATAGATACAGACACTGCCATGTCTCTGCAGAGAGTTATTGGGATCATTGTCACTGCAGTGATGGCTGAGTAGGTGTACTATTTAAAGAGACAACTTGGACATATGTCCCACTCATCCCATACAGAGCTGCAACTCCTTCCAACTAGGAGCTCATTTCATGGGCCTTCATTATGCATCAGGATATTTCTGTTCTGTAACTGATGTATGATTATCACACAGGCAACTGGTTGTCTTGTCAAACACGGGTTAATATATATCAGAAACATAAATCTCCTTCCAGATTATTAAAATGTCTGATAGTAATTCATCTTTTCCTGTACATGCATGTTCATGGTATAGAAATGTCAGAAATCTGCAAATCTGAAAAGCTCAAAAAGAGAAAGTAGATTTTATTGTGGTTTTGGTTTTCTGTACAGTAGGAACCATGTAAATGCATTTCCATCCTTTAGGAAGCCTTTCTGAATTTAATCCTTTCCCATAGCTAGCATACCAATAAAAACAAGTATGACAGCATTAAGAATGTAAAGAAGTCACTTAAAGATAATTTCCTGTCCTCTTAGAGGATCCCTTTCACTGGATCAATCCATGGTGGTCTGCAGGAGGGGATGTCAATCAGCATAAGTGGGCGAGTTCTGCAGGGAGTTGATAGGTAAGACTCTTCATTATTTCAGCTTTGCATTCTCTTTCTCAGCTATTAGTCCTAACATTTGGTGGCAGTGAATTACAAATCAGCATTTCATCAAATATTTTGACCTCTCCTGCAAAGTACATAATTAAAAAAAAAAACTCAGTAAATTGATTAGTAAATTAGTATTTCCTAAAATGTTGTGCTGTCTATGAAGTGGTCACACTACATATAAAGTGAGTCACTGTACCTTCTGGGACTGGGAACCCCTGCTCAGAGTAAATATGAGAAATTGTCTCCAACAGCCAGTGGGACAAGCGCTGCTTAGTACTGGGCGGCCTAACTGTCCCCCACCATAACACAAACAGCTGAGTATGACTCTCCCTGAAGTGCCATTTACAGTTAACATAAGCCTTAGTTCCAGTGCACTAATATGTTCGGTGTCCCCAGACACCTTTCACCATCCTGCCCTCCCAGACTGCACCTCAGCCTGTCTATGAGACATCTTTGGACAGGATCCGCTTGGATGTCAGACTGCCCAAGTGAACCCCTAAGCCAAGCAGTCTGTGGTCCTGCCATTGATGCACAGAGCTGGCATACATGACTGTTATATGCAGAGCTTGATGTGTCTGTCCCTTTGAGGGTCGAGGTTGAAAGTATCCAGCCATCTCTGCCAGGGCCAAGCCCTGAGGTAACCCAGAGGAATCACCACCACCGCCACAGAGATCAACCCCAGCAGTCTCTGAAAATGGACTAGCTCTAGTTGCCCAAGAGGAAGGCACACAGAGTTGCCTAGATTTCAGAGGGAGTTCGGACACATCTCCAAAAAGGCAGTTTCCTACCTCTGCTTAAGGTTGCTTTTCTTTAAGTTCACCTCAAAGCCAAGGGCCTGGACATGGAACGAGACTGTCTGGGTGTCCTTTTTGACCTTCTTGTAAGATGGAGCACAGATTAGCCAGATGTCTAGGTACAGCTTAACCTTTAGGTTCCCAACAACAGAGCAGCCACTCTGTCTGGCCTAAGGGAACTCAAAGCTGCCATCTCTTTCTCCACTGGTGGCATATCAGATGGTAGATAGATAGAAGGATGGCATCATTCACTGTAAAGACCATGGTGATGGTTTGAGTGAGGTCGAAATAGATCCTCATGAATGCTACAGAAAACTAGGACTTGACTATAGGCATCTATATATTTTCCTGATTGCCAATCAATCGTTTAAGTGTGAATTGACAGCATGTTCTCGCTTGACACCAATCAGCATACATCTCTGCCCATGAATAGCCAATGACTACCATATAAGGAGGTGTGGATGTGTGCAGTCTTTGGACCAGCAAGCATGGGTACGGTGCAGCCAGGGCTTCAAGACTTTTTTCTCCAAGAAAAGAAAAAGAATATTTGCAGTTTGCATAATTTGGTTGAAATTTATAGAGGCTACACTTTGTTGAGCACTTCAAGATCCAATCATCACTAAAGTGTATGCTTGCTTGCAGTTATCATTTTGACATTTTAAGGTGGCTTGATTGATTCATGACATCATCTCATGCACTCAGTAACATGAAAGAAATCATTCCAGCAACCCTGGACTGCATGGAACAGCACATTGAATTTTCTCCAGTCTATTTAACTTGTGTAGTAAAGATGAGAGGGCAGCATCAGATCACCAGGTTGAGACTCATCATGTTTAAACTATTCATAAAGCATTTGATCGTGTTTAAGTTAACTAATACTATGTAAACTTAGGAGCAGTGGTGTGTGCACATGTGTGTAGGTGTGCACTGGTAGGCTACTAATAAAAATAGCACTAGAACCAAGCTGGCCAGCATTGAGCAGACAAACAGAGATAAAGAAAGAAACTTTTCAGAGGCTGAGATCGAAGTTATTTTTGAAGAAGTGGAGAAAAAGGATGTCATTTTCTTGTGTTCGTATGACTGTTACAATGGTTTAGGCTACAATCTTCTTTTTAGCCTATTATTCAAAATGTAGAAATGACAAGAAGGCTATGAAGTTGATTTAAATAACACAGTAGCATTTAAATAATCATAATCTGAAACTTAAACCTGCTAATGGCCAACTAGCCAAATGTGTTGTCAATTAGTAACACATTTAGCTTATCAAGCTAAATTAGGCTTTAATTTAACGCTTTGTTGTGTTTAAATTAGGCTACTCGTCTCAGAGCTATCGGTCTATTGTGAACACAACAGAATTAAATAGAAATCAAAATTGTAGTTAAGTCATTACAAGCAATAGCCATTTTATGTGCATCCTTAATTACTCAGGAACTATGGGTAGAAGCAGGTGTAGATTTTGTTAGTAATTACGATAAAATCGAAGCTACTAAAATATTGATGAATGCCGAAATGTGCGGGAATGTCCTTCTGTGAACAGTTTACACACAAATTTGTTCTGCTCACATTTCAATAATTGAGACCCATTGGCTTTATTTTATCAAACCAGCATAGAAGCAGGTGCAGATCCAGTACTGGCTATAAAAGTATAATCCACTTACCATTACTTGTAGTGATTCCCAATAGGCTCTTGGAAATTGTTTGTTGGTTCACTTTCTAATATGACACTGTTTTTGCGGGAATGAGAACGTAATTTCATTCATACAGAAGACATAAATTGAGTAGCTTGTCCCTCACTGTGGCCCCAGGCAAATGCTTTTTCCACTGCTAAAAGAATGTAGTCACATGTGGCCCAGATGACCTCTGAATGTGGTTTGAGTGACCAAATTACAAATGCATCTTTGATGCCTTTTCCACCTGCACTTAGACACCACTACATAATGACTTCTGTGTTATTTTTTCAGGTTCCATGTAAATTTACAGTGTGGTTCCAGGACCAATGCAGACGTTGCTCTTCACATTAACCCAAGGTATGACAATCACCCTGGATATGTGGTTACCAACACTTTCCAGTATGGCAAATGGGGAACTGAAGAGCGGAACTACAGCTCTCCATTCGCTGTTGGCACTCCGTTCAGCCTGCTCATCACAGTTTCCCGCGAATCCTACCAGGTCTGTATGGCTTATGAGCTTCTAAGTCTGATCTGAGTATTGTTCTGACAAAAGTATGAAATTTAGTTTCAAACAATTTTATTTAATTCCTTAATAAATACTGTATGTTAGTGAAACTATGTGAAAGTTAAACAGGTCACAGTTTTTCTTTTTCATTTGCTTGCACTTAAGTTTTATTTTGTAGGCAAATAATTATCAACCAAAGAATAACACATTTTAGGCAAACAAATATATAATAGCTGCTATCAAGTTTGAACAATTTTGCTCAGTCTGACAGTGTTATAGTGAGCTAGGTTAAGTGGACGGAATAATATTATTGAAGTGAACAACAAAAATTTGAAAACAGTTTAAAGCACCCTTTTCATTTTTTCCTCAACTTTCTTTGCGTGGTAACAGTTTCTTTAAAGATATTATATGTGTGCATGCAAAAACATTTTTTTTTGTTGAGAAAAACTGATAAGATTCATGTTTTTTATCTGATGTAGCTGAATGTCAACAGCTGCCACTTCATGGAGTACAGACATCGTGTCCCATTTCACCAGGTTGACACCATTTCAGTAGGTGGAAAAGTAGAAATTTTCTCCATTGGATTCCAAAGCTCTATGGTGAGGATGTTAGAAAAACAACTAAAGTATTTGGACAGTACTACAGAAAGGTGAATAATATTAAAGGGGGTTCCTTTTGTGTTACTTTCCTGGGCAGCCTGCATTTCCTGCCTTCCCTCCGTGTCCGACATTTCCACCTCAACCTGGGTTCCCCTCGCAGCCCGGGTTCCCCTCACAGCCTGGGTTCCCTTCACAGCCCGGGTTCCCCGCTCAGCCTGGGTTCCCCTCACAGCCTGGGTTCCCCTCGCAGCCTGGGTTCCCCGCGCAGCCTGGGTTCCCCTCACAGCCTGGGTTCCCCTCGCAGCCTGGATTCCCCTCGCAGCCTGGCTTTCCTGCTGCAATTCCTGTGAGTATTGGGCAGGGTGGATATACAGTTCTGCAGACATTTTACAGAGATGCTCTGGGGCAGCTCATAATTGACAAGATAGACAAACATAGTCACACATAAACACTTATGCTTTAAAGGTTAATAGGCTTAAAAAACAATTCAGGGGCTTTGCTTACTTATGGTGATATCTGTTCACTTTTTAAACTTCTAGAGGATGATGTTTGATGCAAAATTTACACTTAACTCATCCAATTAGAAATCAAAAGACACCGAATAGTTGTTTGTGTGTCCATGACTGCGTTGCAAGTAGGAAGCTAAAAGCTCATCCATCAAACTTTTAATGACATCAGTTTACTTTTCAGTAAAATGTTTATCTGTATACCAGCGCTTACCATTGTTCTACCTGGTCAGATCATCTAAAAGTTGGTTGACCAACCATGCCAGGAAGCTTGATCCAGTTGCCATGCAAAATATCATTGTAATTCAGTTAAGGACAGTAATATTTGAAATAAATAAATAAATAACTACAGACTATAAAATAATTATGTTAGTATTTTGTCATCGTAGCCAAGATAATTTTTACCTACATGCTGCAGATGGTCACCAAATTCGGCAACATAACTTAGGTGTACAATTTTTCTGTCTGTTCTATCAGATTTGCAGCTAAAACTTTAGTTTTTACACATTCAGATCACAACATCAAAAATGACACTTTTAAAAATACATCTTTCATTTTTATAAACCACGTGGCGTTTATTAGTTATTCACCAGGTAGATGCACTACTACTACTACTACAAAATAGTTATCATGCAGGAAATTATACAGGGATGGTTCAAGTTGACCTCATGTAAAGACTGATTAAAAGATGAACGTCAGATAGATATTAACATCTGCTGCATTCAGTGATGGCACAGTTGTTTTTTATTCTCTCTTTGGAGTGTTTGGATTGGTAGCAAGACAGCAGCAGTTTATCAGTTTATGGAGTCCTGTCTGTATATTACTAATGCTATTACATTAAGATAAAACTGGATTATAAATGTATTTGTACAATTCATGTTCCTACTATGTTTCTTGATAGGCTGTTCCATACCGGAGCATTATCAGTGGTGGATTTGGACCTGGCAGGACCATCACCATTCAGGGGACTGTTCGACCCAGTGCCACAAGGTCTGCTTTTATCAGTTACTGGAATGCACTTCAAAACAAACATTATAGAAATGAAACCACATAACTTTACACCCTAGACTGTGTAGAACAGGGAAGTTAAGATCGGTTGATTTCTATGGAAGAGGGGAAGATGCATGAGGTGTGGCAGTTTCCTCACAGTTGGAATAGTAATAGTTAGACATGTACAAGCTTGTAGCCAAAGTTTGATTTTGAGCTCTCCTCTACATACTGAAAACTAAATATGTACAGTTAATAGAAGTGTTCCCTGCTTTTATTAAATGTAGAAGCATTTTATTTAAAAAGCAAAACCAGATAGTCAAAAATGGTGGCATTGACTTTTGAACCTCCCCTTTGATTATGATCACTGTAGGTCGAGATATAAGCAAATTATATGTGATACACAGGCTTCAAGGATAACATGTCGTGTTTGTTAGAAACAGTATGGAGCTGTTTTAATCAGCTAAGTTGCAAGCCTTGTGACTAACAAACTGACCTCTTACTGTAAAAGTGTTACAGTTCCGCTTCATTGTTCTCACTCTTTCCCTTTGTTCCCTTTTCAGGTTTCATGTCAACCTTAGTCATCACTCTGGCATCGCTCTGCATTACAATCCACGTTTCAATGAGAACACTGTGGTTCGAAATACCAAGCAGAGGGAGCAGTGGGGTCCTGAGGAGCGCAGTGGGGGGATGCCGTTCCACAGGGGACAGCCTTTCACGGTAACACAAAAATGTTTAGTTTAGTTTAGTTTTATTTTTAAAATATATTTTGCTTCTATTTTGATGGGAAATTTGGGTAATGTAAAATGTACATATATGTATACTACAAATGAATTCAATTTAATTCGTCAACCAATAGTAAATCTCTGAATAGTGAAATTGAGCTATGTTGAGATTTAAAAATTCTAAAAATTAAATAGATACATCCTAACATTTATAATCTACCATTAATTATATAGAATAAAGTCTCTTCTTATATATGTTAGTCCCACATTTTCAAGTTAAAAGAGGAAGTTATCACTATTGTTGGCCACTGCTCCCCATTTGGCCCAAACATGTCTTCATGACTCTTATAAAAGGGACGTTGGCACCTACCAGTGGTAGTATGGACAAAGACACTGAGTGTCATCCATGAAACATTAATAAATCTGAACAAAAAATCCATGGTAGTAAAAACCTAAGCTGGGTTCATGAACACTGTGGTGTGTGCATACATGCGCATGGGTCATAGGTGTGCACCAGTACTAGCAAAAAAAACACTGAATCCCTGCTGGCCAGCATAGCGTAAACATACAAAAAGAGAGAGAGAAAAATAAACTTTTCATAAGCTGAGGTCCAAGTGATTTTTGGAGAAGTGGAGTTAAGGAAAAACATTTTATGCTACGGCTGTTGCAGTTGTTTTCACCCTTTTATTGTTATTAGTCTATAATGCAACATGTTAAAAAAAGAAGGCTATCACATCGATTTAAATGGCCCAGTCACATTTTATTAAACCTAATCTGAAGCTTAAACCTGTTAATTTCCAACTAATGTAGCTAAATGTGTTAGATTTCTGTTTTGCTTTGTTTTTGCCATGTTTTAATTACATGTTTCAAAGGCATCTGTTTATTGTGAAAGTAACAGAGTACAATATGAATTAAAACTATAATTTCTAATCATTTCAAGCAATTTTCAAATCTTTTTATTGTAATGTAATTTCTTGTAGTTATTGTAATAACTAATAATTTTAAGCAATATTTATGTGTATTGTGTATTTAAAAAAAACTGTGAGCAGTCAGAAGCAGGTGTAGATTTTGTTAGTAACTACAAAAATATCGGAGCCACTAAAATATTAGTAAATGCCGCAATACACATAAAGTTCCTTCTGCAAACAGTTAACACAAAAGTTTATTCTGCTCAGGTTTCAAAATGAGACCCATTGTGTAAAGTTAAAGCGTTACTGTTATCTTGAGAGGGGTCCTCAAAATATGTGATTTTAAAATGTCCTTTTTCTTTTTTCAGTTGACTATCTGTTGTGAGAAACACTCTTTTAGGATTGTGGCCAACGGCATGCAGACACACACCTTTAAGCATCGTTTCACTCCCCTCCAACATATAACTACACTGGAGATCGAAGGTGACATCAATCTGACCTCTGTGAATGTGTAGAGATCAAAACCTGTTCTTGACATCTTACACATAACAACCATTGTGTTTATAAATATTTACCAGAGTAGAAATATGCCTCTTATATTTCTACAATCAAAACCTTTCACATATATACTGTTGTTATTTACTATTGTTATAATGATTACTACTGTTTACCATCGTTAGCATTACATAGTCTTCCTGAAAACACAGATGCTTTAAGGAAAACTCCACCAATGATTATTATCTTTAACAGGTTCATAATTTAAATACACCTGCCTGAATTTGGTAGTTTGAGTAGTAGTCTTTGTTCATAGGTATTCTGCAAGTAAAGTAAGAAAAACTAGACAGACCAGCACATCACAAAACTCAAATCATTAAAAACTCCTGGATTTCACTGATCAGACTGATTGCAGCTCACTAAGTAAAAAATGTCCAATAAGGTATTTGTAAACAGTTTAACTAATTCTAAAACAAAATTAAACTAAAATTGTAGTGCCTTTCAAATTAATATACTGTACAAATGCCTTGTAAGTGATTCATGCTTTGCAAAAGACTGAAAATAAACTACCTTGTGACAACATGTGTTTTGGTGTGATGGAAATGTTTCTACTGACACCTGGAAACTGAACAATTTAATGGCTAAAGATACCAGCATTTGTACATGCTGTAAACATAATCTATAAACACTTAATGATAAACGACAAAAAAAGACATTTATCTTTTTTCTATATTCCTGACTTATATAGTTCCCTGAATGTTAAAGTTATGAGTGTTTCTTTTGGTTACAGTTTAATTTCAGTCCATAGTGTCTTGTTTCACATCTGTCAACCTGTCAACTTTTCACCCAATGGGATTACTTGCCTTGCTCAAATGCCTTTCACCTATGTCTTCATCTTTGCATGTATGTCTCCCCTGCCTTTAAGTATTTAAGCATCTCAGTCTTCATCTTTCCCTCCATTGTTGTCGTGTATCGGTGTCTTTTTTTTGTTCATGTCCCATACTTGCCAGCGTACCTTGTGTAAAAATTTTTGTGTTGATTGAATCAGCTTATTTTAATAAAGCTTTCTTTTTGTGTCTTCACCCTTTGAGTTAGTGTTTGGCCTTTGGTTACCCTTTTGTGAACTTGTGTGGTCAGCAGATTTACAGAAAAGTGTAAGCAGAGGTAAAATGTAAGGAACTACAAGAATGTGCCCTGGTAAAAAGGGTCTGGTGACACACATGGTCCTCTGTGCTGACTTCATTTTTGGAAGATTCAGCAGTATAAAAATGAACATTTCCCTTGAATAAATAACCTGTTTCAGACTCTTGTTATCTTGTTATCCAGATTTTTTAAAATCACATATTTCTCAATACATTTGGAATAATAAAAATCAAAGGAAAGGTTTTTTAAGCTCATCAAACCAAAGGAACTTGGAGGCTCATCCTCGCAAAATCTACAACTTTATTACTAGTAGGCCAAACTCAGAATGATGACACAATGGTTTCATACAGACAGGAATCTTCATGGATTAGTCTTGAATCCCTGTCATGCTAGCCTAGAAATGTTTCATCTCTTCCTTTTATCAACAGCATAGATTGATTAAAGCACCTTATTAATAATATAATGACTTATATCACACTTCTGGTCTGGAGGGTCATGAGAAAATATTTAAAAATTCTTTTTGTTATCTCTACTTCGTCCCCCTGGCTCTTAACCCTGACCTCCTGGCACAGATAAGTAGCATCAGTCTGTTAGAGTGGTCTTCCCAAGGTCTATCAGATTTTTCTGATCTGATGATCTCTGACTCATTGAAATCATTCAAGCAAGTTGGAACCTATTTTAATGTTTCTCAAAAAGAGTTTTTCATATACCTTCAAATCTATCGCTTTGCACACTTCTTGTGAGAAAGAGTGAGAGCCAATTCAATCAGTCAGAACTGGAGGATGTTATAGCATCTGCCAAGTCTCTCAAGAAATTATTTCAAAGACACGTATTAAGTTATGACACTCAGACTCTTCAGCCTATGTTTCAATGAAGCCTTTGTGGGAGCGTGATCTGGGGGAAACACTAAGGGACTGGACAAGCATTTACAATGGGATTTATCCAATATGTACTTCTATTTCTATTCATGAACATAAATTAAATTTTTTTTATTTAACTCCTGTTTGCCTCTGAAAAATGTTTCCCAACAATTAAAAACTTTGCTTTTAATGTAATATACATAAAGGCCCACTTGTTCTGATCATGTGATCATATTCAATTATGTCAGAAATGGGCTCATTTGTTGATACACAAGATCACTGGCAAAAAGTTTACCTTGTCACCTTAATTTTATCTATTATTTTTCAGAGAATCTTCTTAATTCTGACACAAAACCTTTGTTGGTTTTTCATTACATACATATATATACATGTTCTTCAGTCTGAGTCCCCTCAGTCTGAGTATTTTGCTTTTTGTTTGTTTTGTTTACCGCTTGCTTGTTTTTTATATTGTTCTTTGAAAGTTTATTTTCTCTGCTGTATTTTTGATGATGATTGATATTTCTGTATTTGTTGAATTTAAAAGCAAATAAAAAAATTCTAAAATTTATTGGTAATCTTGTAGTTTGTGATAATAATATTGACTTATCTTTATATCTCTATATTTCAGAGTTTGTTCAATATACAAAGTGTTGGGATTTGTTACAGATGAAAGTTTGGTAATTGACAGTAATAAGTATTAAAAATTAATTATCAGTTTTACTTAATAATTTCGGTGCACCACCCTGCAAACAGGGATCACTGACCAAACAAATATCAGTCTCTCAAATTAAAGTAAAGCCTACATTGTAATGAATTAAAGAAAATTTAATACAAAAAGGAAAATAAGTTATTCAGTAATTCATTGAGTTGAAGGGGTGAGATCGAGTACTGACCGTACACCAGCAGTTATTACAACAATATGTGCAACAATAATCACTAAGATAATCACTCTCATTCCACACATGACTGTTTATTACAAAATGTATTTCATTCGAAAATCCAGACATTAACATCAATCTACAGCTATCTATAAAATGAACGATAAACATAAATCATAAACAATAAATCACAGCAACACCAGGCAAGGGAGCAAGACAATGGCAGCAGATCCGCTTGCTCCACGTGTTCCTTTAAAGCACACACAAGATGGCGCAAATCGAAAGTGATTACACTGAATGCTTACAAAAGGGGAAACTATGTTACACGGGTCGTGTGCACTGGAGATCGTGAGCTCTCCTAGTGATAACTCATGGGCAATATGTGTACTATGCGTAGCAGCGTAGCTGTGTGCGTATGTATGTTTGTGTGTGTGTGTGTGTGTGGGTTAGTAAAGAGAGAGAGAAAGGAGTTAGGGTTGCCACCCGTCCCGTTTTTCCCAGAATTCTTCTCTTTTTTCCATCAGCTGTCCCTGGAAAATAAAAATCTCTCTCCTGGGACACAATTTGTCCCATTTTTGGGGGAAAATGCAAACACCTCACTTGATTTCCTTCGTTCTGTAGTATAGAAAGGTTCCCCGTGCTTCTGCGGATATTTAAATTGTCTCCATTTTCTTCCCGTCTATAGGTACATCACACACGCGTGCCTTATTGCTCAAAGCGGCTCTAGGGAGGGAAACTTGACTGACGTCTGTGCTGAGGTCTTCTTTTCACAAATTGAAGTGGGAGGAGAGTCGACTGACGACGAAAAAGTAGGAGCAGATACATGCAAGCCACCAGCATGAAAAAAACAATATACTAGCTACAATCCTGACTGGGCGACACTCTGAACTGGTAATAGTGGCCGAGCCCTCCCCCCCAAACATTTGTTCGAGTGTCCTGTTTTTTCACAAATCCAAGGTGGCATCCCCATTAGGGGTGGCTTTAGGAAATTATTGTGGATTGCGCAATATCTTTCAGGGGTCAGTAAACGAGCTGGCGCTCATCTACCGTCCACTGATTGCTGTGCAAGTTCGTAAGACGAGATATTGCGGACATACCCCGGACACACAACTAGCAGCACAATGTTCTCTCTGACGTTGCTTGTAGTGACTAGCACGCTTCCCGGCATTTGCCGGTCCGTCAATCTGGAGAACGTGCGGGGCAGCATTAGTGTCCTAGTTTGGGGGTGGTTCTGTGAACCCACTGACTGTTTCCCCTCTCAGGTCTTTCCTGGATAAGACTCTGGGTGAGGCTGAGAGTTTGATGGAGGAGCAGGAGGATATGGATAAAGAGTGGATGTTGAAGGTTTTCACTTGTCAGACAGTGATCTCCTTCCAGATCCATGAGAAGCTGGCCCGATCCAGAGGAGGGGAAGTAGGGCAGTGTCCTTCACTGTTGTAAGGGCAACCCAGGCATTTAAGTTTGCCCCACAACAAGCCAAACACTTGCCCCATCATGCTTTGATGAGGGGCATGGGTCATAGCCTGTCCCATTTTTTGTGCCCCTCCTCTCAGATGTGAGAAACCCACAGACCCTCTCAAATTTTCCAAATTCTGCAGGTAGTTGTCTGTTATGCAGGACTGGGAGAATGTATGTAGTGCTGCCCTGCCACAAACATACCAGGTCATAGTTTCCCAAGAAATGCCTGCAAGATGCTGGGTGCCCTGCTAGATAAAATGCATAGAACTAAGGTAGTCCAGGCTCAGATGGCTGATACTGGGTCTAAATTCACTTTGTATCAGGGAATGTTAGCACATGAGCTTGATACTTGGCACGGTGCAGACATTGTCTCTGAGCTGTGGCTTGTTTCATCTGTCATGACACATCTGATGAAGGAGCAGGTGGCAGCAGCAGGAAAAGTATAGCATCTCACTGAGTGACAAGGCGCCAGCTATGGTTGTCCCAATCTGGATTACAGCCAGAAGACCAGAGCAGCCCGGTGAAGTTGCCAACTGATCCTCCATGGAGGATCCTGTCCTTTCATGTAATGTTGCAGCTGCCTGTCTCCACCTGACTTCAGCACACCTTTCAGCATGGAAGGCAGTTAGCTCTCTGTTGTTGGGAAAACAGGGCAAATATTGGCAGGGGCAGTGCATTTGGGCTGATGACGGTCTATCTTAACCTTCTCCATTTCCTACCGATACCGACAAACACATGCTGGCAAGAGCACACAGTGTAGATATATATATTTTTTTTTATTTAACCTTTATTTAACCAGTAAAATCACATTGAGACAAGTCTCTTTTACAAGTGCGAACTGGCCAA
>JAQNCA010125174.1:0-17024 GCA_029783725.1 Acanthurus tractus | reverse complement strand
CCATCTTCCCCTCCTGAAATGTAACACAATGCAGTTGGTTTAAAAAAAAAAAAAAAAACACCATTTTTGCAACCCAACACCAATCAAGCAGGTAGTCTGAAGATTCTGAGTGTCAGATACTCACTTTCCTTCTACTAAACTGCTAAGCACTAGTTTGTGCTTTTTATGCATCAATTTTAACATCTTCTGCTACTCTCAACATGGTTGTAAAGAAAATATGGAGTCTGTAGAGGTATGTCTTTTAATTTATTATTATTTCTCATGTCATTTCAAGCATGTCATTCCAAGCATGTGAAAACACTATGTGCTTTAAAGCAGGGTCTGCAAGAAAATTTCATTTCACCTATTTACTAGCTCAGGACCATGATTACACAGAATAAAGCACAAATAAAACTTAAGATATAAAAACATGAAAACTGCTGGCATGGTTAAAGCAAAAAATACTTAAAGCTGGGGCAAGCAGATATGGAAAAATGGTTGACTCTTAAGTCTCATCCTCAAGTAGGTGGCTCTCTGCCCATCCTGGAGTCCCTCACTAGAGGACAATGGGCAGGAGCTTGCGCCTCATGCAAGCACTTTGCAGTTCCCCTGAGTCAAGTGCCAGTGACATAAAAGTAATGACTTATTTACAGCTTATTTACTTTGACAACAATGTCTGAATCACAGGTAAGATGTATTTAATGTACAAACTATTTCAAGCTGATGTGAATACATTTGAGAACGAGCACACACACACACCCATAAACACCCACCCATCCCACCACACACACCATTTATGTAAATAGTTTGCACCGTAACAAATGTTATTTTGACCTTTTTGTTTGTTTGATGAGGAAGAAATGTAGATGACTGTACTTACATTTTATTGTTGTTGTTTATTTATTGTAACTTTAAAAAAATAAATCTTTTCAATCATTAAGAACTGCTTCTTTTGTAGTATCAATATTGTACAGTATGGAAATGCACGGCTTACATGGGTTACACTTCTTACATTACAAAAAACAATATAACACACAAATATTCATAAGCAGGAGACAAAATGAGTAAAGAACATTTAAAAATAAAACAACATCTGTGACGTCACTGGTCTTTAAGTTTTTAAGGTGTTCTTCCAGCATGTTTTCAGCCATTCATGTTGGTGGTCATTGGTCTAACACATGAACAAAGAACAGCATGTTATAGTTTCGCATTCAGTTGCTGTGTTTGGACAACTGTATAAGGCCTCACACATATGTTTTAGGCTACAGTGACCTGTCATTTGTCATTTATCAAAAGGCTAATGTACCAAATTTTACGAGGATTGTGAGGACTAGCATGAATCTTTCTTCAGACTAAATGAGATCTTGCTTTGTCTGAAGTAAGATCTATTTAAAAGCAGTGCTCTAAATTCAGTGTCATGTCCTCACGAGGTTTCATTAATGTATATAAGACTGTTTTAAAAAGGCAAAAACCCCAAATCAAGGAGGTGAAAGTCTGGTGTGATGAGTCTGTGCTCTCTCTAAAAGAATGTTTTAATTGTAATGATTGGAATATGTTTAAGCAGTCTACTGGTGACTTAGATGATGACACACTGATGTCATGTGCTCCTATGCTACTTCCTGTAGAGACATTATTATTTCCAGTTAAAGAGTAAAAATTTACCCTAACAATAGGCTGTGGTTCACTAAATTAGTGAAGTCTTGTATAAAGAAAAAGAGGGGGCTAGAGTTAAGAGTCAAAAGGGAGGCTGCATCAGATCTTAAGCCACCAAGGAACTTAAAACAGAAATCCTGAGAGCAAAACAGAATCTGAATTGGATCTGAATTGGAGAGTAAGATGGCTGCTAATAACTCCATGATACGCAGAACTTCCCCAAAAGCCAAAGGGATGTTGAAAAAGCCTTCTCCTGCACAAAAGTAAATAAGAGTCATACCAGACAATATCTGTGGTCACCTACTTAAATCCTGTGCAAAAGAACTGAGTCCAATCTTCTTTTATATTTTTAAACAGTCCTTGGAAACACAGCATGTTCCTAAAGTGTGGTAGGATGCTGTTGTTATCCCAGAGGGTGAAATGATTTCAAGCCTATCGCTCTGACCTCAATACAAATGAAAATTCTGTAAAACTTGGTACGGTCAGAGATGTTAAAACACACTGAGCAAGCACTTGACCCACTGCAATTTGCCTACAGGCGTAACAGAGGAGTGGAGGATGCCACACTTACTCTTCTTAACTTGCCTTTTAAACACCTGTAGGGGAGTGGGTGTCATGCCTGGCTTTTATTTATTGACTTTTCTTCCACTTTTAACACAATTCAACCCCATATTTTGACCCACCGGCTGTTACAATTTTTTAACTTGTCCAACAATCTTGTTGGCTGTATTTTAGACTTTCTAACAAACAGAACACAGACAGTCAGGGTTATTGGGTTTTTATCAGATAAAGTGTGCTCCACCACTGGTTCACCACAAGGGTGCGTGCTCTCACCCTTGTTATTCATTCTTTATGCTAACATGTGCCAGGGCACTTCTAAAAATTGTATTATTTTAAAGTACGTTGATGACACTGTAATTGTCAGTCTGCCGCGGGACAAAGAGAGTGGCCACGGCCCCATTGTTCAAAGGTGTGAAACATCAAATCTTGACCTCAACATATCAAAAACGAAAGATATGGTCATTGATTTTACTGCTGGCACAGCTGAAGACACAATAATTAAGGGTCAAACTGTTGAACTTGTGCGAACCTATAAATATCTTGGCACTATTATTGACAGCTCACACAGGTTCGAAGCAAAATGTGGGGCTGTATGGAGGAAGGGGCACCAGCGTCTTTTCTGCCTGAGGAAGTTGCCGTACTTCCACATTGGACAAACCATGCTTACACTACTCTATCATGCTTTTATTGAGTCAGTTTTATCCTTTTATTTGGTGGCATGGTCTGCAATGTGACACCAAAAGACAGGAATTGAGTGAGTCAAATTGTTAAATGGTCCAGTCGCCTAATTGGTGAGTCACAGCTAAGCATTGAGTCCCCGTTTACTAAGCAGCTGCAGCGGATAGCCAGTCACATTACAAGTGACAACTCCCACTTGGGCAGATACCTTTCTCTGCAATTCATTAGGTTTTCATTCTTACACTCAAACAAAGTATGATACTCTTCTTCCCAATAGTTATCACTTACAGACATCGCAGATCCACTGGTTTTCTTTCCAGCCCTTTATATCTTTCAATGACCGTTTGGATTATGGCATTGTTCACTCTGAAGTTACAGATAGTCTGTTTATATATTTTTTTACAACAGATACTTTTCTAGATTAAATTAAATATTACATGATGGTAAACTTCGGAGTTTGATATGCTTCCCATGACAGTGCATATTAATTTTTTAATATGAGATGTTTCTATATTATACTGCATTCATGGCTGCCCGGTTAATACAGTTTAAGAAAACTGTTCAGAACTTATAATGACACTTTGTCCAAGGTCCTTCCAGGTAGCATGAGAACAACGGTCAAAGCTTTTGCCAATACTTTTAGATTACAGAAAAAGAGAAAGTATTACACTTACCTTATATTTTGATATCTCTGGGGTATAGTTTTCACTTAGCTCCAGTAACTGTGAACACACATGCAAAGGAATGCAGTTTGGAAAAGAAGCTTACAATTTGTGTCAAAAAGTTCAATCTCCTACTTCCCTACTTTCATACTTTCATACAAGATTAAGCACAGACCAATTTAATACTACTGATTTTCTGCCATAAATTTGGTTGATTACTACCTGTAAAATCTTAATACATCACGAAAAATTCAACCTAAAACAAAATAGCTTGTAATAAAGTATATATGTACTAGTTATTTACAGTGCTGATTCTGATCAAACCTGAAAGTGGTAAAGCAAAATAAATCCCTCTTTTTGGAAATGACTTTGGCATAAAGCTGAACTTCTGTGCGCAACCTAGACTAAATTGTAAAAAAATTCTTCTTTAGTTTAGCAGACAGAAATAACACATACTCACATAAAACAAAGAAAAACTGTGAAAATTTTCACAGAAAAAACTACAAGGTGAATGCTTGTAAAAAAAAACTTCAAAAAAGTATGTCTGAAACTTACAATTTTGTGTCAATTTACTCAGTAAGCTCCAGGATTGTACCTTCTATTTAACTTTTTACATATTTTTTTATTTGTTTTTGAGTGAAAAAATTCAGAAGTCCATTCCAGGCAGAGGATGGTAAAATAGCTTTAAGACAAACAAAATAGCAAGTGTCATTAACAGAGGAGATACACTGTAGCTACTATGACTAAACTACTCTTACCTTAAAGGCAATCCTCTGCCCCACAGGTGGAGGGGCGGCTAACAGGGGCATAGAGCTATAGTCTTGTTTGGGAGCACTTTCTGCTTCATTCTGCATACAGAGACACATATAAGACCACAACAGAATATTGACTGCTTTTCATACACAATATTTTAAAGCAGAGAAATGATACAATTACCATGTTTGCATTGTGCTGCTAATAGGAAGTTACTGTGGCTAATGAAAAACTTTCTCACATTCATTAATGTGAGTGATTATTAGCAAAAACCTAACCCCCGACCAATGTGAAATCATAGTTCAGCAATTGCTAGGCATGGCAGGTCTCTTGGACCACCACATGACATTTTTTTTTCTTATTGGAAAAACATGTGATTTGTTTTAGGCCTGCTATACTCTGTGCAATTTTAACAATTTTGTAAGTTCACAGCAAGCTACACTGTACGACAAGATACTAGTAAACTTGGATTCGACATTGAGTTTTCTGAGTACTGATTTCATGATTAAAATGCAACTGAATTGCAGCATACAACATAAATCACAATCAAGACACAAGAATAAAACATCATCAGCATGCGCAATCCATCTACGCTGCTCTTCTAGAGCGTGATAAAGAAGCTGAGCATGAACAGGGCCCTCGGCCTTGTGCCGTTTATGTTTTTAGAGAAAAATCAAAAAAAAAAAAGGAGAAGGAGGAAAATGTGGTGTGTACCATGATGTTCCTTTTTTGAGGCATTCTGCTCCTGTGGCGAACCGTTTGTTTGCTTGAGTTTAGCGCCAGTGTCATGCTGATCAGTGCGTCATTTCATATTGCATTTCTATTGATTGGTTAGTTGATGTAGGTCCCAGTAGCAGTCACATTGTGAGATGGTCATCTCAAATTACTGACACTGTCAGAATTTTATTGCAGGCTATCTTTGGTCACAAGGCTGTGACAACAACGATCCTTGAACTTGTTTCACAGTGCAACGAGCCAGAGACCAAAATATTGCCACACCTCTCATAACAGCCGAAAAAATTGCACAGTGTATGGCCAGCCTTAAGAATGTAGATAGGGTCAGTGCAACCTTAAATACATTACATTAACTGAGGCTAGACTACACGGCTTTCCCAGTCCTTACCAGTTATGAAATAACTTGGAGTATACACTAACCAAGTGACTTTAGCAGATTTTTTTATTACAACTGAAAGACAGGGGATTATAAATTTAGCAACCATGGCAGAAGAAGGATCACACACTACACAATTTGTCAATTCGGCTGAAACCAACGGAATACACCAAACTATTCAAAAACACTAACGAGTACAAGAATTTAAGGAGTAAACAAAAAAACTATGGATGCCTGATAGCTAGCTACTGGACTTGTTTGCAGAGCAGTTACCATCGAACTATCAAAAAAAAGGGGAAAGGGGTTTGGACCAAGTCAAGGAATACACGTAGGCAGTGCGGGTGCAGGGTAAGCTGGAAGTGAGTAAATCAAATAACTTCTGGTAAGGTTTTCTGTGTCCTATTTCCTATATCCTACCCCCCTTTGTTTGGCCGTTGGCAATATGCTTGACATATGACAGGAGGGGCCTGTTCTCCTCACACACTTGCCGACTTGAGTCTGTACCCCCTGCCAACTATCTTCAACTAGTGCTGAGTGGTGCAGCCAGTGACAGACTTAATTGTGAATCATGGATAAAATCAGGCAAATAGACGTGTAGTCTAACCTCAGCTTTAAATATAGATGCAGAAACATGCAGACAGACCTGGAGGACCATTGGCATATTGATCAATAAATCAGTCTGGAAAGATTTGATTCCATTACAGCTGAACTCAAGGCAACTATTGTGCCTCCTCAGGCCCCATTTACCTTGACCCATTCCCCTCTCTCCAGGTCCACCATGCCATATACACAGCCTTTCCAAGATGATGGACTACCCACATCATGGCCACACAGGTTCACTGGCTGTCCAGCCACAAGCTTGATTTCTTCTCTGCTGCTTGAGGCACAAGGCCTTGTGATATTATGTTGAGGCACTGCTATGCTTGCAGCCTGTTTATGTGCACAGATTGGGGACTGCATGGCAGAGGGAGAATGCCTTCCTTTAGGACTTGTTGATGTTAAAGGCTTGGTTTTTGACAGGTTTTTTTTATTGGTGTCCTCATCAGAGGTGGAGACGGTTTCTGAAAAGGATGAAAAAGTAGGTTTTGGCTTTTTCTGGGTGGGTATGGTCGCTGGAAGTGACCCTGAAGTGATAGGGGTGGAAGAGGATAATTTGGTTGCAGGTTTTTGAAACACAATTTTTTTGGGAGCTTCATCCTCTTCTTCATTCTTGCTGCTACTGGAATCTGATGAGACGTGTAGTGTATTTTCTTGTGCAACTGGCAGCTTCTTGTGGCTTTTAACTGGCTGGTCTACATTAATTGGAATGTTTTTAGTAGAGGCAGCTGGTTTAATGGCGACTATAGGGCCACTGTTCCCTGCTTTCTTTCTTTTCTTCTTTTCTGTGCATTTTCCTTGAGATTCTAGATTCCTCCCATTATATGGAGGGAGCTTGGCATCCCTATAACAGCACTCCTCATACTCCTTTTTGCCCTTTTTTTTCTTCCGTTCCAGGCTCACTCCATTTTCTCCTGGGACATCCTCTCTTGTGGGTCGTTGTCTTTTTTTGCCATTTTCACTTCCTGTGTCTGGATGGCATCTTCTCAAACTGATCAGGGACAGACAGTCCACCTTCACCCTAACAAATCAAGAAATTAAGGTGAGCAACTTTTGAGCATATGGACACACATCTTAAATGTATAAATCAAGATTTTTTCCCTCCCACTCTTTTCAATTGCCCAGCGCTAACACTGACAAATAAGCTGTACACATGAAAATTGACTAAATGAAAAAATGTAATAACTTGAGCAAGGAAATATATTATCACAAAAGTGGATTCTGTGAAGTCATTACAACAAAGAACAAGCAAAACTCCATGCAAGGTCTTTAGACTTTACCCGTAAATTTAAGCTGTTGCTGAAACTGAACTAAAAAATGCTACGCTGTCCGTAACACCAGTGAAGTCTTCAATGTGGTCAACCTGAGTCATAATATAATATGACGGATAACACAACTAATAACGATAAATGCGCGCCCACCTTACGCTATCGTTATCCCTTACTACATAGATGCTCTCTGTGTGTGGAAGGTAGCTGTCCTCGATAAAGAGGTTAAGGATGGTTCTGCGGCTGAATTCAAACTTCTCTCGAATGATACCCTCCAGGTCCGCCACCACGCGGCATTTGTTCAAGTCCACGAGAAGCCAGCACATGCGACAATCAATAACAGACGGCGGCGGGTAGTCAAAGTGTAAGCGCACACGGATGAAGTTACTATTGAACGCAGCCATTACAACTAACATATGAAGCTTGTCATAGATAGTTTCCTGCCTATCCGCGGGTTGCAAACGTAAAATTTTCAACCGGACTTCTTCTTCTTCCTCTGTGTCTTCCGGCAATTTAGAGGCATCTGGGCGTATTACTGCCCTCCGCAGGTAGACAAAAGTAAAATAGTTTATGTTGAATTATCATTTTAAATGAATAGGGCCTATGATGGGGCCTGGCAGCCTAGCTGCTGGTTCCTTCCATTTGTGTCTATAATGTCAATAACAATAATAATAACAACAAATTAATAATAATAACAACAACGATAGGCTTACAATTGTCCTGCTCCCTGTTTTTTGGTGGTAATAATAACTTACAGAAGCTGAACGCAGTCATGGTCACTACTATCCTTTTTTAACCTCGAGATGACAAAATATCTTCTTTTATAATATAAATATATATTTTTTGTTGTTGTCACTTTAAGTATTGTTGAAAGTATTGTTGTGTATTTGTTGTATTGTTTGCTGTGTCTGTGCATCTGTCTCCTCTCCATTGCCATTCTGTCTTCTCTTATCTTCTAGCTTCTCTTCCTCTCTTTCCCTCTTTCCCTTTGACTTGACTTGACTTGTTATCATTGGGGTCCTTACCTTGTGATAACGCATTGTCACAGGATGACGTTGTGTCATCTCATGATAAGTGGATAAATTAATGCATTATCATGGGATAACGGCTTGTAATCTTGTGACAAGGGGATTATTAATGCGTTTGGGATAACCTAATTCCTTGTTGTCTGTGATAACGAAGTAATTTATTCCCTTATGAGACAAGGGCCTGTTATCCTGTGATGAGAAGATGATTTTTCGTGGTCTTGAGATAACAGAATAATAAAAAAAAAGGTATTAGCAACCATGGCTGCTGTGGGCCTCCATATTACTCCTCTTCTTTTTCTTCTTAGGAAATCTGCCTTCCTATGCATGACTATTGCCCAACTCCAATCTCCACCCTCACAGACTCGAAGAGTCCCTCCCAATTCACCCACTTCACAATCCCCTTTCATTCTGATTCTAATTCTCATTTGTACTCTTCTAACCCTCCTAACCCTGGTCCTTGACCCTTCCTTGGTTGAAATCTGCCCTTAGGGAATTGGGATATCCCTTATTGTCAATCTGTTGTTCAATCCAGTCTATTGGTGGTGGGAATACATCTTTAAGCTGGTTGTCAACTGCAAAGCTAAAAGAGCTGATGTCAAATAGTTCTTTTTGCTTAGAAAAGTTCCTAACTGACATGCTTCTACTATTAGATCCAATTGATGCAAGTTTACTAGTGACAATTGTTACATCTTGTTTGTGGATTATTATAGGCCTTTGACACTGTTGTACACAGCTTACTTTTCAATACATCAGATTTTTTTGGTTTTGGCACCTATTTTAAACATGCAATTCAAAAACTGAATGCGCTGGATTTTGAAGCATCTGAAAACATTTTCAAAGTAAACTGGATTCAAAATGTTTGAAAGGAAGAGATAAATTGTAGTTTATTATCCCAGAGCTAATTTTAAAAAGGTAGGAAGAATTGAGCTTCTACTGCATTGCAATTTTGATACAAATAAGATTCCTGTCTGCCTGTCAAACTATCGCATACAGGTTCTGCAATTCTGGTTACTGGTTCATAAACACAACTTCTCTCCTCATGGATTTTAAAAATAAAACTGGGTAATAAAAATTTGTCAAAAATAGTATTTTGTTTGTGACACAACTGTAGAATGAACACAGAGTTCTTTTGACCTACACAGAATATTTAAATAAATGTGCACTTCCAGTTACTCCAAAGGACTATGAATTGTATTTAAAGCAATGCCTGGAGGGACTGCAGGACTTTATTATGGACAGCTTGGTGAGGAGAATCTGGAATTTACAGTAGGCTTGACAGTTGGCAGTTTGAACTTAACACACAAAAAGTGCAACAATAACAACAACTGATCGTCATCTATTTTTCAAGTGCCTTTATGTTAGAATATTTTGTTAGATGCTGAGCATTACTTCAAAGCATTAACTATCTTAACTGTGAAATTAAAGGAAAAAGGCATTATACTTTTTTACAATGAAAAAGGAATGGACTGTGAAAAGTTATTTATTTTAAATTTGTTGATTTTTTATGAAAAAAGAAATTGTAGTGGCAGATTCCTCTTTAACAGTTTTAAAAGCCACCTGAATGACATGAGTTTGAGCTGGTGATCTGGTGCGTGTCCACTTTCATTTATTAAATAATACTCACAGGTCTGCAGTTGATGTCTCATTTATTTTGGCAGATGAGGATAACATGATTCAACATCAACTCAAAAAAAAACTTATCCCGTGGTATAAGTTCCTCGTTTCATGGTCAAAAAACATTTTGCGTCCTGGCTCATCTCAACCTGAACAAAGTCAAAGGCTGACCTCACCTGTGCTGGCTGACCTATATAGCTAAAACTCCACCCGTAACCAAACATCTTCCGGACAGGTATAAATTAATCTATTAATTAATATAAACAACCCACTTACTTATATTAAAATTAATACATTTAAACGAGATTGCTCCTTATGATTAATCATTTAAACTAAAGCTTTTATTTGCTGACTTAAATATAAATTCTTCATATAAGTTTGGCTTCGACAGAAATTAATGAATGCAAATTCACTCAAAAAAAAATACCCAATAAACAACAGTTTAACATAAAAGTGAACTATTACCTCCAAGCACTGCATAAAATGAAGGAGAAAAAAAAGCAGTAAAGAATTTGGATATTTTGGACACCTTGAATGTATCTGTATAGCATTTTGTTGTCACCCCCTCTGTGTATACTGTAAATATGTTTATATGCACATATGTACATGGCTGTATATATTCTCTATGTGGTGGTTTGCATGTTTCTCCGCACAGGGTGTTGTGATCAATTAAAAAAAGAAAAGTTCTTAACTGAGTGAAATGGCCCGCAAGTAGTTCATGATGAGATTTGTTTGAATTGTCTAAAAGCAAAGATGGTTAAGAGACTTACATACTCGTATATCTAGTATCTCTGCTAAAAGAAAGGAGAGTATTCTGTCTCACAACTCTCTGTGGCAGCATTCATAAGTGGTCCGATTGCTCGCAAATTTAAATGAATAGGACACAAATCATGTAGCCTAGGTAACCATTGCTCATTGATCCTTTCCTAATTATGTAACAGTACCTTAGTTTTGAACTTTCAACATTATGTTAAGCCCATAGTCGAACCATGAGCCTTACACTGCTGTCTTGTGAAATTATTAAAGTGAAAAATGTATAACAATCAGTACTGTTCTGTTAATAGTAGACTGTGCTAGTTATTCCCTCATCTTGAGCATCGTCATGTTGCAAGTCTTGTATTGGTTTTAATGTTTTTAATAATGATTGGACAAGTTTAACCATTTTTGAAAATGTCAATTCCAAAATTTGTAAAGCAGACAGAGCAGCGCATGCAATGCACCATTTGTTGTCCATCTTCGAAAAGTCGTAGTCTCACCACAGCACAACTGCACAATCCGCAGTCACATGATTATGTAGATTAGTGAAAGTGCAGTCGGATTCTCTTAGCACAGCAGTTGTCTTTTCCTTAGTCCTTTTGAACTCCTCATTGTCCTTTCTTTAACCTAACGTTTCAATTGGGGTTATGGAAAAGTGGTTAAGAAAGGACTGAGGAGGTGACTATTTACTACAGCCGAGGTTTGAGAGGAGGGAAAACTTCCTGTAACATGGAAAGAAGCTGTTATAATTCTGATTAAAGCCAGGGAAGATCCTACATCCCCAGATAATTATAGACCACTAGCCTTAACATAGCACATTTGTAAAACAATGGAGAGGATAAATACAGAAGGATTAACTTATTATATGGAAAGGTATTAGTTATTTTCACCATATCCCAGTGGAATCAGAGGAGGGTCCACTACTCTGGATCCATTAGTATGCCTAGAGACAGATATTAGGAAAGCTAAGGGCCTAACAGGCAGTGTCTGGGGAGCAGATCGAGTGGCTTTAAAGAATATACATACAACTTTGGTTAAGTCAGTGTGTTTGATAATGGATGCACCGTATTCAGGTCAGCTGCAAGTACAACTTTTTAAAAAAAGTTGGACAGGATCCAGGCCAAAGCGTTGTAGAGGGGCAGTTAAACTGACACTGGTTTCAGCTCTCCAGTCCAAAGTTGGGGAGATGCCTCCTCAGCTTGGAAGAAAACAACTAACGGCTCATTGTTGATTGAATTTACAAGGACAGAGGGATTTGCATTCAACAAACGAGTCCTTGGAGAAATGTGGAAATTCTGTAAAATTAAAAAGGAATCCTTGGGCCGCCATTTAGCTCTCTTAGTTGAGCGGGCGGACCATGTACGGCAGGCTTAGTCCTCCCCCTTAGGTCACGAGTTCAACTTCGGCTCCGACCCTTTCTGCATGTCACTCCCCCTCTCTTCGCCCTGTTTTCTGTCTACTCTTCAGCTGTTCGATCAATAAAGGCATGAAAAGCCCGAAAAAAGAAATAATAAAAAAAGGAATCCTTTTGTAACCTAATTTCTGATATAAATAAGAAATTAGAAATGAATTCTTGGGTTATATGTTAAACTGTAGCTATACCAGTTATTCCTCTCTGGTTGCTCCCTCAATCACTGATTGATTTCATTACTTTGGAATAAGCTCAGTCTGTCATGGATTCTGCTGGAGCTTCTTAGCCACACCCTCCTGCTGCTCCTCCTGCTCACACCCCTCTACTCATCTTCCAGTCAGCCCCTGCCAGCTCCCCCCCCCAGTACTCTGTCCACACCCATTTGCACTCCCTCTCCCTCCCACTCTGCATTGACTGTCAGCCAATCAGTAACCAGCCTGCGTAGCCACCACACACCTGTTACTTATTAGCTCATTCTCCCCCCAGTATTTATACAAGTCAGTTTTCCCCTGTTATTTGCCAGATCGTTGTTTGTGCTCCTGCTTCATATCCTGCCTGTTTCCGTATTTTGCCCTGTGGATTTCTGACCTGTGCCTGTTTACCTGGTTTGTGTTTTTGCCTGACGTCTCTGTACCTCTGCCTGATCACTCTAGTTTGTGATTGTGACTTTTGTTCTGGACTGTGTTCAGTTCTCCTGGGAAAACTCAGTAAAGTTTCAGTTTGTGCCTTATTCCTGCCTCTGCCTTGTGATTCTGCGTTCGGATTCTCTCTGGTATATGACACAGTCAAACATGATAGAGTTTACAAGCTTATGTGAGCACTGTATTGCATAGAAAAGATAAGTATCATGTCCCTCTGTACACAAATGGGTCTTAAAATCCAGAAAATGGAAAAACAAGTTGTGCTTTTAATGTTCCAGAGATTAAATATTATAGGTACAAAAGGAAAAACAGATAATGTGTCAGTGTATACAGCTGAGATGACTGCTTTTTTATTTGCTCTGCAGTGGATGGAGGAAGTTAAACCAAAGTGAATGATCATATGCTCAGATTCAAGTGCAGCTTTGACTGGCATCAAGCATAGTTCTTCAAAATGCAGACAAGATATTATTTGTTATTTTGCAATCTTTGTATGTAACTGACTGGCTGGGGATTGGTGTTGTGTTTATGTGGGTGCCAGCTCATGTTATGTTGGGAAAAATAAAGCATTTGATTTTCTTGTTAAAAATGGTTTTAAAAAAATCATGTAGCAGTAGCAATCCCAATACGTAAAGCAGAAATCAAAGGATATGTATGAAATAAGATCATAATGCAATGGCAGAGAATATGACTCTGATACTCTGATAATAAGGGAGGACATTTATATCAGATTCAGCAGGAAGTGGTAGAGGGAATATCACTGAGGAGGAGCAGGGGAGAACAATGCCCGCTTTGCAGAATAAGACTGGGTCATACATGGCTGAATTCAACCTTGCATCTCATGGTGAAACATCCAACAGAACACTGTTTTTCTTTATTGTTTTATCCTCCTCTTACACTAATAATTACACTTTTCCCCTCCAACTTTGAAACCTGACACGCACACCCACAGTTGTCTACCTAACTGTCTCCTTTGCCAATTCATCCACTTTTTCATTTCCTGGGGTTTCTGTGTGAGTTAGAACCTAGATAAACAACTCCTGTCTCTCTCCATCTGTCTTGTATTTACACTTTACCAGTGTTTGTTACTAACTTGCCTCATTCTCCAGAGTCTTTTCTGCTTTCTTGCCTCACAGTTTCCCGTGATTGTTCCTGGGCCACTATGAACATTTACCCTTCATAGTATCATGCACTGTCACATTTTATAGTTACATTCCACCATTATGGTATTTGTTGTTTCACTGTTTCTGTGTATCGCTGTCTCCCCCCAACCGGTACCGTCAGATGGCCACCCACCTCTGAGCTTGGACCTATACCAAGGTTTCTGCCTGTTAGAAGGAAGTTTTTCCTCACCACTGTCACGAAGTGCTTGCTCATGTAGGAGTTGCTCTGAATTGTTGGGTCTTCATAAGACCTATGTAAAGTGTCTTGAGGGAGCTTTGGTTGTGATTTGCCACTACATAAATAAAAATTGATTTAATTCAATTTGACTCTTTCCCCCAAATAACTAATCCTGTTATCATCAACAGTAATTGCACATGAGATCTTAATGAGGCTTGATTGCTCCAGTTTTGATCTATGATAATGCTGACATTGAGTCACTACATAGGAGCACTTTACTTGTTATAAAATGTTTTATTCCATTCCACAACTGAAATGAGTGCACAGAACTTCTCATCATGCACACTTAAATAATCTGAAAACTGATTTAAATACTTGCCCACCTGTGCCCTCCTAATAACTGACTGGCATGTACCACAAGACATGTAAACCGCTAAACGCACCCACATTAATATAAATAAATAAATATGAAACTCCTACCAAAATATAATCATGCAAAAAAGAAATATATGCACATCTAAACTCCAGTGAATAAATACCCATAAAATAATTTACATACGTATGTACACTGAAATTAGTAGCAAAAACTTCCTTTTACCCACTTCACACTCGGTAGCTTATCTCCTTCCCCCAACCAGCAAAAGGTGTTCAAAACTCTGGGGAATTCGATTGCCGAAATTTTGGAGGAAAGAGGACAGGCAGAGGTAAGTATATGCTTCGGCTCACCTTGCTTTTGGAGATTTTGTGCTGTTTATTTGGGGTTGAAAACTCAGAATGTCATGTATGCTTTTTTGCCTGGGCACTTGGGCATGGAGGGGAATTAAATCTTTGATGAATTGGCTAAGGAATCTCTGTCAAGGAAAACCATTGGTTTGAATTATCCTCTACTGGGGAAAAATTAATTGCAAAGAAAAGATTAGAACATCAGTGGCAGAAGAATGGACAGAGGAGCAGAGAGGATGGCAGTATTTCTCTCTGCAGCCCTACATTAAAGGTAAGGGATGGAAAAATACAAGGATACAAGGAAGTTTATTAATTGTTGTATTGTATATTTATTATTCAAATAAATATGGGAGGAGAATATGTTGTTTTAATCAGACTGAGACTGTGCCACTGTGGTCTTTCAAGCTGTTTAAAAGTTGTTGGTTGTTGCGTGAGTGCAATATAGAGTCTGTGTAATATGCTTTTTTCCATGCAACAGATATACAAGTGAAGGACAACAGTCACTAAAGGAGTTAACAGATCTGGGTTTTTTGTCTTTTTCTTTTAAGTCAGTTCTTTTGAAAAGAGATGAGCATTCAACCTGTTGAAAGAGCATTTTTAAAGTTAATGTTAAAGTTAATAGTTTCTCCATTCAGTAAAAAAATAAATAAATAAATGGTGGAATGTCTCGTAGCAAAAGTTGCTAATCAATTACCATAAAAATACAGTAAAACTTTTTCATCAATGTAGTACTGGGAAAAACAGCTTTTCTTTTTATATATTCTTAGTAGTTAGTAGCAAAATTTAGTAAGATTGCATTTTTTTTCGTTTGAAAGGCTCTATGAAGTGTAATTAAATAAAGAAATACTGTATATTTACAGCTTAAGTACACAATTAGATTGTCAAAGCTTTTTAAACAGCAACATCACGTTACACAAAATTATTCAATCAATCATCAGCATGCACCTGCTAAAATACATTTTTTGTAGAATAATGGAAAGTTTTTTTAAATTAACCTTATATAAAAATCTGAGTGTGTTCACGGATCTAAGCTTTTCAAAAGTTATACGTTTATTTCAACATCAAACGATCTATCAAAATGCAACCCTCCCCTATTACCCTTAATAAAATTCAGTTATTTATATGGAAATCAGTATGCTTAATTACATTAAACATTTACACATTTATCTTTTATTCAAGCAAATAAAGTAATGGTAGCCTACTCTTTGATATTTGCATGAATAAACATCAACCAATATTGAGCTAATGATAAATCGAAAAAATGAGCTGGGCGCTGCTCTGTTCGCGTCTTTCTGGTTCTGTTTATTGTCTGCGTCCTTATATATTTTAAAACAAGTTAGCTTTTTATAAGTTATCACTATGGTTGTTGCTGACGAGGTGGACTGAGCCTTACCATGGAGATCTTTTTCTTCCTACTCCCTATAATCGTGCTTCACGTTGCCTGGGGTTTGTTTGTTAAGCACAACAGGGTCCGATACACAAGGGACTTTCTCCTGGGATTTAAATCAAATAATTATGTGGCGGATCAAGCAATCCAGCTACTAAATCGTGAGGAGTCTGGACTTTCTGAACTCCTTAGGAATGGCAATGCTCCGCTACGAAGTTTTTTGGGTCCTGGTTTGCTTACCAGGAAAAGAGGGAAGTGGGGCGGAGTGCAGCAGCGACTAATGAAACTTATTAAAAAGAAACATCTTCCCTTACCATCAGTTTTACTGGTTAATGTCCAGTCGTTAAGGAATAAGACTGATGAACTGCAGTCTTGCGTGGCCTATTTGCGCGGTACAGAGAAGCTTGTGTTATGGCTTTCAATGAGATTTGGCTGTCGGATACTGACTAGGATTCTGCGCTGCACATTGATGGCTTCGGAGTCCCTTTTCGCCTGGACTGTGATCCAGATGTGACGGGGAAGCATCACTGTGATGGTGACACATCAATCCCAAGTGGTGCAGTGGTGCAATGGTGCCGCTGTGCGTGAGCGGATCTGTCTACCTGATATCGAGCTGCTGTCTGTGTCTGTAAGACCATTCTTTTTACCAAGGAAATTCCCCCAAATATTCCTAACACTGGTGTACATCCACCCGAGAGCAGGGGCCAAGACTGCTTCTGACGTCATCTTCTCAGTAGCCCAAAGACTTCAATCTATCTCTCCTATTTCAATTTCAGTTCAATTTTATTAGCGTCAATTCACAACAAAGTTGTCTCAAGACACTTTACATATAGAGCATGTCAAGATCACACTCTATAAATACAT
>JAQNCA010124871.1:0-17016 GCA_029783725.1 Acanthurus tractus | reverse complement strand
TCAGAAAGACGGTGCTAAAATCTGTCTGCCCCCCCCCCCCCCCCCCATGGACCCCACAGCGTGTGTCTTCAGTTGTAGGCTTTTGCTTATGCTTTGACGGAATGACTGCTGCTTTAACTGAGTGAGAAGATGTTTTACCTGCAGAAAAAACATCGTGTTTGCTTTCAAGGCAGAACCACTGTGCAGGACTTCTAACTCTCTGAGTTCTGGGCGTGTTTTTATTTCCACCAGAAGTTAATAGAGTTTAATGCATAACAATGTGATATGAGCAAATGTCATTTTAATTCCATGACCATATCCAAAAACCTCAAGTCGTCATGCTTGTATTGAGAATCCGGTTCAACTGGTTAGCTCTTAGAAGAGTTCCCCACTTTCATGGGAAGTGATGCTGTGCAGAGGCACAGCCTGCCACCCAGAGGCAAGACATGTCCCTGCAGTTTGATTCACTTCATTTAGCACACTCTCTTCTCTCCGCCTCTAACAAGCTTCTTTTCTCTTCTGTCTCACCTTCCCTCTCACTTTTTCTCTCTCTTCTCCTCACTCTCGGCCTATCCCGTACTCTGCTGTCGCAGGGCACAGAGTCATGCTCTGAAAATCCTCTGTATTCCACTACAAAGTAGGTAGAATTTTCACAGGCGCCAATCATTTCAAAGGCAGTTTTTTGAAGGTGCTCTTCAGCCAGCTGGTGTCAGTGCCGTGTGTACTCTGAACCGAAGCCGGTGATGTGAAAAAGGAGAGGTTTTTCCCATTGAATCCTCACAGAGTCTACTGCACTGCATGGCACTGAAAAATTGTATGAAATTAGACAAAGAAAAAGAATTTTCAGAGGACAGATAGTGCACTCTGAATATTATGTGCTGTAAAAGTGTTTGGCTTTTTTAGCATTAAATGTGTTGTGTACCCTTTAGTTAACAGTGGAGTGCACCAGACAGGATGTGCTGCTATTAAGTAAAGCAAGTTATTCTTTATAATTCTTTCAATATTAGCCAAGGTTCTGATTTATTTTTTATTTGTTGACCCTCTCAAGTGTGGTGAAAGCTGCAACACGTTTAAAAAGCAAAACACAACATGACCTTTTTCACTAAAAACAGTTGTGAAGCTAACAAATTCAATCATTACATATGAAGAACCAACCGTAGTTTGTATCATTCGGTGACATCACCTGTTCTCTCTATGACCCCCCCACCCCCAACACTTACAAGGCCTGTTGGAGCTCAGGGTTCAGGAGGTGCAAGACCTGAGCAGAGCTTTAAACTACTGAAACTCAGAATCTCTGTGAGCGTTTGGATTATTATTGTTGGAAGGGACAGATTCTGGTGGAGATGGTTGTGTATCTGCTGTGACCCTGCTGTGGCAGTCCTTGTTAAAGCTTCTGTGGCCTGCTAAAAGTGTGTGATGAGTCGCTCCGTCTCTGTTCCTTGTCCAAGTAGAAGGGCTTGTTTCTTTATTATTTGTCAGCGTTGTCATTCATACTGTGTCTCCCTGCTTTCTGGCACACTCGGCCTAAATGCTGTGAGTAGTGTCAGTTTGCAGTGATAACCTCAACCTGTCTTTCTCTTTTACAGTGCGTAGAAGCCAAAAAGTACTGCTGGTATTTTGAAGGCGGATACCCCATCTACTTCATGTAAGTACCACACTGTTCCAGTCACGCCATGAAGCTGATGAACCTGAAACTCTCTCAAAAACCTTGATTATCCGTTCTCATGGCTCCTACTTACAGTAGAGATTCCACATTGAGTTTCCTCCTGTTGGTGAGGTGTTACATTAGTTTTTGCCTTTTGAGCTTTTATCCTGAATAAATTTTGGCTAACATGCAGTTAAATGTTTCATTCCTTTAACTGCACGTTAACTAAAGTTCAGCGTACAACAAAATGTGCTGAATTCAGATTTAGAGAAACTGTCTAGAATTAGTTTTTGGTATCATTTACTGCATTGCCAACACCCTTGTGTTCCCATGTTTTTCCAATTTAAACAGTGAGATTAATCTGTTTTTATTACAATCTAAAAACAAAATATGGATTTGCAGGACCTTGTCACACTTCTATCTTCCTTATTAAACAGAAAAAAAAGAGACAAACTTAATAATCAACTCTTGTAAAACATCTTTGTAGCTTTGTAAAACACACAACTTAATGTAACACAAATAAGTAAAACTCACTAGAATTGTCTTTGTAGTTGGTCTTGGTCCACTCCCAGTTCCAGTTGGTCAAAACACACCTTTCATTTACAGAGTTAGATCTGAAATATTCTGGGTCTTTTCGAGGGTTGTATGAGGACACGAGGGGCGGAGCTACTGCTCCACTGCTCAGCACCAGAGGAGCGTCTAAAGGCAAAGCTTGAACTTCTTGAGGAAAAATCGCTTGAGTCACACTGGATTCTAGTCCATTCATGAAGCAGATGAGAGTTCATGGTTTATTGTAAACCTTTGGAATCAAAAAGCAGATTTGGATCGATGTTTGACTCCAGACGGCTTCTCTCTGCTGGCCTCTTTAACTCACTGAGTGAGAGTCTGTTGCTGAACAGTGGCTCAGTGGCCCTCATTCATTCTTAGAGGCAGACCATAATATTTAGGAAAAAAATGGCCCCCAAAATAACCAGCAGTGAACTCAGCCAACCCTGAAGGATGCTTTGCTTTAAATATTTGCAAATTTAATGCAATACTTTAATTTATCCTCACTGGACATTAAAGAGGAGGAGACAGAGTGAAAAAACAAACTAACTGACTGAATCTCTGGTCCAAAGTAAAGGCCAACCTCCAGCAAATGAATAAAAAAAATAAATCACATGAAGGAATATCAGTCATGGTGATGATTTGGATCAAGCAGCTGTAGCCTGGTCGCAGGGCTGATTAAGTATTTTGGTAAGTACATGATGTCAGGGCATACTGAAAGACCACTGATTTATTTCACCTTTGAAAATGAATTTGTGGACAATATTATAAATGTATGTGTAGCAGCTGTAGCAACTTAGCTGCTCCTTTTGCTTCCATGATAAGAAGCAAACTGCATTTGACTGAGCACTGCAGTGGTTTTCCAGTCTGTTCTCCAGCCAAACACTATGAAGGAGGAGATGCCTGCAGTGAGTGCCGCCAACGGTTCAACAATCAGTAGTGTTCATGTGTAACAGTCAGACTAAGCAGAAGCTCTGTTTCCTGTATTTCTGCTCCTGTTCCTGAAGGTTTACAGAGTCATACAGTTTGGAGCAGCATATTTTTGCTCCAGCTGGCGATGCTGTGCAGGGAGCACTCACTCCTGTTTCTCACATTAAGGGCTTGAGGAAATCTAAAAAACAGAACCATCCTCCTGTTTTCATGCACATTTTCATCATTTTTGCAAAAAGAAAAGTAACACACCATATATTTGGTAAAAGTTTAGAATATTCCAAAATTGGTCTCATGCTTGGCTCAGGTGGAGGAGTTGCTATATTAAAAAAAATTGGCAAAGTTCAGTTGGACATGATTATGAAGAGAGAGAGAGGAAGAAAGCAAGAGAAACAGAAACAATGCATGAAGAGTGGGAGTTTTGTACACTGATTTCTCCTTTGATGAACATTTTTTTCTTCTGGCAGTGGAAATTCCTTGGACTTAAAAATCAGTATGAAAAAAACCCAGAGTAGGAGTTTGGGCTGGATTGTAGGAACTGATGTTCTCTAAAGGCATGTGGGTCTACTAACATCAAGACATGTGAGGGATCTTATTGTCACAGCAACAGTGCTGGCTGAAGCATCAGGAGGAGAAACAGACACCTGTGGTAGGTGTTTCACTCCTGTGGAGGAGATGATGGCTGCTGTAAACATGGACCCTTTGTCTGAGTTGCTACTGTGTGAGACATGTGAAGTGAGGTCGCTGGTGTTTTTCTGTTATTTTCCTTCACTCAATGTGCAGTGGAAAACCTCTGGGAAATCAAGATAACCTGCTGAGCCTGCCTGCCTCCTACTTGAACACTTTAGCCAGACTGTCACCCTGTGGCTCCTTTTACTCTGTCAAGTTTTAATGCCACTTGTTTCTCTCAAAGACCCACTTCTGAGTATTCTCCTAACAGCTATGCATAGAAATGTGCATTTTAGCCAAGTTTGGGGAAATCTGGTCTCAATTTGCACTAAATTTGGAGGTAAAATAGCTTGTGTGTAAGCTGTAATACAAAGAGAAACTGTGATCTGCAGGGAGCTGCTGAGTCTCTGTGGGTTCATCAACATGCTCCTTTCCAACACCAATCGTAATTAAAGTCAATGGATTGAATTGCTTACTGGAGCTTTTACCCTGCCGCACACAGTTTTGGAGAGGAAGAAGAGTTTGTTTCACCAATTCAGACAGACAACAGGCGTCTTCCACATTGTCCAATAATCATCCATTAGGCTTCCTTTCAGCTGCTGGCCACAGCTAAAGTGATGATTAGATGGAAGAAAAGGGACAGAGATCTTCAGTGAAGAGAGATTACCTCGGTAATGAAAAACAACGGACAGAAAAAGCCTTCCATCTCCTGCATTTCCTTTCCTCTCGTCCTTTAAGCCCTCGATCTCTTCTTTTCTCTTCAGCTTTAAAAGCAAACAATCAATGGCATATTCAAATCAATAAGTGACAAAGAAGAAAAAAGAAAAGCTTGTGCTGCAGGAGCATCCGCGTGTCTTCTTGTCTTTAGTATTTGATCAAAAGATAAACACTGCATTGCTGTGTGAGGCACCAATGTCTAGCATCGCCTCATTCCAGTCTCCAGAGGTAAAAATAACAGAGCAGGAGCTGCTGATGAGCATGCTGGCATTTTGTAGTAAAGCCACTTGCCAATAGTGTGTGAATGGACGAGTGCTGGCTTGTGTTGGCTGATCAAAAGACCAGAACTGAGATAAAGAAACACCGTCAATTTACCACATTTTTAGGTGGCAGGAGGTCCTTTTACAGAGATATTTGCAGGTTGCTATTCACAGAATGTACGGCTGGCCAGTTCTGTTTTTTGGACCAGGTCATTGAACACAACTAATGTAGCTGCTGCTAACAGTTCACAGCTGCAATCACTGCATCAGAGCTTGTAATTCATTGCAGCATTTCAGTGCATGTCAGCAGCAAACTGCAACATCCAAGAAAGCTGCTGTTGTTTTAACACCTCTGAATCTGTAAATTACCTTCCAAATTTGGGGATTTTTTACAACATCGTTTGTGTTCAACTGTATAAGTTTTAGCTTTAGAAACTTGCATTCCTGAATTTGTGTACATACTCAAAGGCACGTTTCACATGAAATATTAACCAAACTCCCTGGCTGCTTTTAGAAATACTATTTTTAAGCCCCTCACTTTAGCAGTTTCACTTTGATTTATCCACTTAGCAACCGCTAATCCATGTCCTCTTACTGTCCAACCCGCCAAACCCAGATGGGAGAAGCTCAGAGCATTTAAGCATTAGAAGCAGAAATGAGTGATTTTCAGACCTTTGTGCTTCCTGGATTCAGCCTCTCAGACACCAAACAGTCTGCCCTGCCTTCTCTGGGAGGGGGTTTGCATTTATGTTGTTTGTGAAGCAATTTGCAGAAAAATCCAAAGGCTGCAAAAATCCAACAGCTCATTATTGAGTAGAAGAATAATAAAGCTGTTAAGAACATTTTCCATTTGGCATGACAAGGTAAATATAAAAAAAGCTTTTGATGCTGAGTGTTCAGTCTTTGTGTATGATTAAGATTCTTTGTTAAAATGCAAAGAGGACGCACAACCTAAACTGCCAGGAAGAACACCTGCTATATCAGTTCATCAGAGTAAACGTATGTAAACATGAACCATCTGTTATGATTAGTCTCCTGATGTTTTCAGAAAAAAACAGAAATACTAATGAGAATAATAATAGGAGGCATATTTCTATATACAAACACGGATGTTAAAATGTCACTGACTCAACATGAAACAGTAAGAATGAAGTAGTTTATTAGCCACTGACCAGTGAAACATTATGTGCAGTGTGTTCACACTTTAAAAGCACCCTGAAAGAAGCCTCACAATTACCAGACTACAATGCTTCACTTATCAATGCTTTATTCTTCCAAAAAAAGTTTTTATGTGTAAAATATTATGAAACATAATCACAAAGCTCTATATTAATATGTAATATGTAATCTGTAATCGAATACTTTTACTGGGTATCATAGGATCAGCAGCAGCCGAGGCTCTGTTGCCTGTGGCCTCAGTGGTGAATGAAGCACCTGGGCACTTGGAACCTGCAATGCAAGTGCTGAAGGAATCTGATGTGCCAGTCTCTGTGCACAGTTTGCACATAATGGTTCACAGCCAAGACATAAACACAGTGTCCCAACACGAATGATTCTCATTCTTAATCAAGGTCACACCATTATTTTATGACAGTATAATAAGAAAACACTGCAGTTGCCAGTCACAACAATGCTTCTGCCCCCCTCCCTCAGCCCTCCTCTCTGCAGACTCAGCTCCCGCCAGTGTTTGTGCTCCGGCAGCTGCTGGTGGTCCGACTCCATCCCTGTTCGAAGAGAAAGTGGCTGTAGGAATGAGTTTGCTGAGGAAACAGTGCAGGCTCCTTAATGCACAGGAAGACTGGTCAACCAAAAGGGGGGAGCACAATGCCATAAAACTCAAGATGGATACGACAGAGAATCTTGACAATACAATGAATAAATCATATCAATTTGTATTTTGACTGACGTGTTCAACACCAAGCAAAAGCCAAAATAATACTCATTAATGCTCAGCAAGGCGAGGTACATGATCTGAAACTGCACTGTCACACTTTTTATATTGACAAAAGTGACATTACTCTCCTTTTTTTTGAGATGTGTCTTTTTTTCAGTAGGACATTGTTGTTGCGATGCCTTAATCAAAGTGTGTTGGTGAAGTGGCTCTTGTGTGCCAGCCCTCTTTGTAGTGTGTGATCTGCCTTTATTAACGGCTGCATCATCATCATCATTATAATCATCATCATCATCACCATAATACTCCTCTGGCTGTGGGATCTGGCGGTGCTAGCAGAGGCTGGGCAGGATGGCAAAGACAGTGATAATCCTGTTTGCCTGTTCTGGGGTCAGCTACATTCCTTCATGTATCCTCTTTATTTTTGACAGACTTTCTATCCTGTGTAGCTGTAAGAACGAATGTGACTAAAAATTTGACTTTAATTTGAAAAGGAAAGCAAACATTTTATGAGCTTTTCTCCTGTAAATTTATCAAGGTCCCACTGGGATTGTATGGTGGATGGTATGAGGGGCTGCAGTAACTGCCCCCCACCACGTTCCATCCATCTGGGACATGTTGCTATGTTGACAACCAGCAGCATGAAGCCACTCACCTGCAGGATGCAGGAACCATGTGTTGTGTCTGACTACACCATGTCATTAAGTACTTGTATTATTAGCTTGTATTAGCTGAGATTACCACAGGTGAATTAACTACCTGTGTGTTGATGCTATTGATGTTTTTCTTTAACAAATGTGTTCATCTGCTGTTGTAATCGTGCAGATGTGTTTTCCTTAAACCACGCAGTGCAGCTGTTGTCATACAGAGGGCTTTGGATCAGTGTAGTGGGTCACCATCAAGAGGAAACCGCATGAATTGTGGGGATCAGCAGAGGGCAGCTAATGTTTGGTGTAATATTCTGACAGATGACTGAGATTATCGGATTCTTCTGCTTTGCATAGCAACAGTTTCCCTGTGGCCAAATAGCACAAAGTGAAAACAACATTAATCTCCTGCGTTGTCGTGTTGTTTCTGTTGGTTGGTAAAATGACTACATCCCTGATGGCTCTGTTGCTGTCCAAGACACAATGCAAATAAGACAACAACAAGGACTAATGAGAATCACCAGTATGAGAGTAATTCAATGATGGGTTATTTTTACACAAGGGTATATTACAAACAGAAACTGCAAATAGCAAGTTCAGGATAGTTTTCCTCGAAGCGAACCTGTTAAAGCTGTGCTAACTGAATGAAGCTGCTGTCCTGCCTTTTTAATTGTGCAAATATGTAAAAATAAACAAATATAGACAGAGCTCAAGCTGTAGCCAACATGATATTTCCTGTAAAAAAGGCCAGAAACATCTTTAGACCAATTATTCCAAAACATCAGCATGTTATTCTCCTAATCTGAATTGAGGAAGTGTCGAAACACATTTGTTTTCATATTGAATTGTCAGTGTTCTTTCATGACAACACAAAAACTCCACACTGCATTCCCCCATTGAAAAAGGCTTTGGGGGTTTTACCTTGTAGTTTTGGCTTCTGTATTTTTCTTTGTTGTGACTTAACATCTCGATATTCCCAGAGGTAAAGTTGTTTTTGTAAAAAGGGTAGGCAAAATAAGCATGAGCTTCAGCCTATACCTTTTCGATTAGCTTTATCCATCATATGATTTGGAAATCAATTATGTACTTGCTGTGGGTGGATTTTAAATGCTAATCGAATAAAAAATGAAAATGAAAAGGAGATCTAAAATATTTCAAGAAATATCTCCTATTTATAAGAACTTATCTGGGCCGATGTTACACCCCTGTATCGGGGAATAATCAATGAAAAACACAAGAGAGATGCTTTCTCAGTCACGTCCAGTGTTTTAATGTACTTCTGTATATGAAACACAATTTCTGTCACAACTGTCTTATGAGAACCATACAGCCGACAATTCAACAACATGAAACACATTACATTTACACGAACTAAATATACATTCATTAAATATCCAACATTGCACAGCAACATCTCGGATGTGTCAATTAAACAACGTCGTTCGCGCCACCATGCAGCTAGCAAAACAAAGCTACGATGAGCGCAACATTCAAATACCACTGAACTTATCATTCACTCTAAAAGTCTCTACAGACATCAGTATTCCACTTTATGCATTTCTTTTAACTCAGGAAAAACGTAAATAAATCATGACATGTATTTTATTCACTTTTCTTACCTGTATCGGGGAATAATCAATGAAAAACACAAGAGAGACGCTTTCGCAGTCACATCCAGTGTTTTAATGGACGAGCGATAGCAACACGTTCCCCGCTACAGTTTAACTGAGACAAAAGCAATCGAAACCCGATAAACGATTAGGGAAACAACTTTCAACTAAATAAACTTGAAGAAAAAGAAACAATACCAAACAGCAACCAAAAAGATGTTCCAACAGTATTTTTAACTTATATAACCATTACACCGACAGAATCTGAACGTTCCTAGGTTACTGCAGTATATGATTTCTGCATGAATATAAGATGAGAACATCGTGGGGGCAGGCTTTAATTTTGTCTGGTGCAAAGACTCCACTGGTTCACGTACCACGGACCCCGGGGCCTCCAGGGACAATGGTCGCTCATCCTCGATCTAGTGTTGAAATGCCAGAGGGGGGGCTGGGGGTATGTACTGTCATGCTGGCTGTCCACGGCCATCTATCACACAACACGTGCAAACATGCACACATATAAACACACACACACCTTGTTATTATTTGAGCAGTGTTAATGCAGGCTTCCTGCGGCTCTCCAGAGAGCCATCCATCACAGCTGGCCTCTGTTGGAAACACTTGGCTCCTCGGATGCTGGCCCTGCCATTTAAAACAGAACTTTCCAAAGTTCTGTTTACGAAGCAGGAAATGTGATGAATGACAACATTATAATACCTGAGTCTGTTGCTGTGAGGCTTGTTACAGTGCAGTAAATGTCAGTGCCACACAGTGAGGCTCTCAGTCCTGCAGTGAAACAGTATGTACAGGATTTTATTCTCTGCCGCTGGAGAATAAAAACATGGAGTTTTTACTTCTGCTGTCTTCCTCCCCCCTTCACCTGTGTTACAGTATATGCTACAATAATCAATATTTTTGAAAGATTGAGAGATCAGTTGATTGTGTATAATGTGAAAGGGATCACTGACAGGTTTCATCATCAACTCTCCAGTTCACATTTTTGAGCTCATTGCTTTTGTTTTACAACCCACATCTTCATTGCTTTGGTTCAGACAGAATTTGTTAGAGACTGGCTTGTGAATATATTTTTTCAACAGAAAACAAGTTTCAACAAACAAGAGGGACTTTTAGAAGTGTGTCCATCCGGTGGACTCAAACATGATCTCAGATGAGCACTGATGCCTTCTGTGCCTGCTGTTTGCTAAAGCGTATCTACAGAGAGAGACAATGCATGAGGAGATAATATATCAGGGTTCTGTTAGAACTTGTTATGACCTTAAAAGCTCCTCATTCTCCACTATCATGGAGGATCCTGCAGTCCCTTAAGAGCACCTTGAAGCAGAGTGAGAAGGTCGCTGAAGCCTCTAAAGGCAAGAAACTGGTGTGTTCTCTGCAGCAGCTGTTCAGATTATTCCGAAAACAAAAGTGACTGAATCATAAATCTGTCATAAAAAGCACTAGTTGGCTTCTCCTTTCTCTTTTCTGTTCCAAGTAAGGATGACATAAGATAAGCTATATGCAGTGTGAAGTGCCGATACCTTGTGCAAAATGAATTAATAGAAAGCTAATAGAAAATGCTTTGGATTACATTAAGTCATGTAATTGCAAAGTGATGTGGCATCACTCAAAGCAGCAGTTTTTTTATTTTTGTTTGATACAGTTTTTTTTAACAATAATGCTTTTAAATTAATAGCTTAAGTTATCACAAATAACACCCTGATCTGAACATGAATGAAGGGATTCAAAAATTAAATGATTATCAAAGTTAAGAACAGCAACACAAGTAATAATTGGCAGGGTTTATGTACATATCTAACAAATGACAGACCTTAAAAATATCTGCCTGCCTGCCTGTCTGTCTGTCTATCTGTCTACCTGCCTGCCTGCCTGCCTGCCTGTCTGTCTGCCTGTCTGTCTGCCTGTCTGTATTGATTGGCGTCTCATGAAAGCTTTTTAAATTGTTTCCAAAGTAGAGGTTGTGTTGACAGTTGTGTTACAGATTTTGGAGCAGGTCTCAGGTACTGAACACCTAGAACTCGCTGCCTGTGTGTGCAGCACGTGTGTGTTGCAGATCCTCTTGCTTGCCATGTTGGTCCTGATGCTAACAGAGCAGAGCAGCCTCGCTGTGCCAGCCAGTGCAGCACTTAACAAGAAATGCACTGTGATGCCAGTTTGTTCTTCAGTGGCACGCCTGGCTCTCTGCAAAAAGCAGCAGTGACAGTGTTGATCATCATGTAAACATCAAATCACCACAGTTTGCAGTAAATGCTCATATCTGCATCTGCAGAACATGTCAGACACTGAACAAAAGAATTCTGGATAACGGCTACATTTATGGGATGGGAAACTTCCCCCTGTAACCCAGCCCCCCCCCCCCGTTGTGTTTGCCCAAATGTCTTCTAGCCCCACCCTCTAGAAACAACCTGTGCAAAGAGCTCCATGCACCATTCATTGTCAAATTGGAAGAAATGTGTCAAAAGGTAAAAGGCCCGGACACATTCACACAACTCTTACTAGAGTGCAGTAATATTAGTATTGTTCATATGTAGATTAACGTTCATATTAATTACATATCATGCATCCTGTCACCTCTTTCACCCCAAACCCAGATGATTCAAAACAGTTCAGTTGAAGGATAGTGATATATATTATTAAAAAGCTAAAGAGTACAAATGAAACAAAAAGGAAAAAAATCCATACAAGACTTTAAATCTCCAATTTGTCCTTTGAGCTCTGCTGTGTTATCACAGACAATCTGACAACAAAACACCATTCATTATGTTACCTGATGTTCAAGATAGATATAAAGAATAGGCTTTATTTCTTAAGAGATTATGTTTTGTTACAAAAGAAAAAAACAAAAGATGAGACAACTTAAAGCAATACTGCAGATCTGCAGGACAAGACACTGTCAGTAAGAGAAAAAAAGACCAAACAACGTATATGTGCAGAATGACAGTAAAGAATATATACAATATATTGTATGTATCATGACAACAGAAGGAACATATTTTAGGACAGCGTGTTCACCTGCTGCCACACAGTGTGACTGAGGAAGAGAAGAATGACTTCCTAAAATGTTTTAAATTGACTCAGGCTGAGTGAGTCTGCTGAAAACATCAGCTCTGCATCTGTGACACAGAGCAGTTTGTTCAGTGACCTCTTGTTCCTCACTGACTTACACACCCTCAGGCTTTGACCCGTGGAAGTTTCGGCCGTATTGATCCTGCTTGAGTCTCTGGCACTGATGCTGCTCCTCCAGCTGATCACAGCAGACCAGCAGACTGGTGGAAGATCTCCAACATCTTTTTTCATTGAAAGATCTGAGATTCCTCAGAAAGTAGAGTCTGCTTCTTGTGCACAAAGTGGCTCTATCTTCTGGTTCAGCCTGTTGTTCAAGTGGACAATTAAAGTACTTGTATTACATTTCCAGCTTCCTCATAGATGCTGTTTCTGACCATGTGCTGCAGTTCTTGTCTAACACTGATCACTGCAGCCTTGGTCTCAATCTGGAGCAGATGATTCCTGCTGCACTGCTCCAGTAAGTTATTCAACAGCTATCTGTGCTCTCTACTCCTCCTCTCTAACATGCCTCCCCTCTCCAACCAAAAAATCACAAAGTCAAGGTCAAGTGTCATATTCTTCATGACCTACTCATGGACAACACATCTCCAGATGTTGTTGATTTACATGAAAAAAAATCTGAGGTGTGCAGAGGGGACAGAGACTCCACAGTGTGTTACTAACCACAACAGACAAGCACTTTCCCTGCCACAGAAAGTAAAGGGTGTTCAACAGACATTCTGTGATGCAGGAGACAAACTGGCAGCCATCCTGAGCAGCTGCTCCCTCACTAAACGTGTGTGGATGGTGTGAAAGCCACTGGAAACGTAATGAAAGGAAGCCATGGAGCAATAAACATGACTGAAACAAAGCATGGTAGGTTAGATATTTTTCATGCATAAACTAGTAAACTGTTTATATATGATATGCTGATGAACTTTTGATATGAGCTTGTAGTGGACAGCATGCGTTAAATGTATAGTGAAAAAAGTGATTGATCAATTACCTGTAAGTAGCAGCTCCAGTGTCCTTGTCAGTCTCATTCACTGCTAATGTTCTTAATGATGCCACCATAAAAGCCATTTAGTTGTTTGAAATGAGAGATTTAAAAAGATAAAAATTTAAATTGAAAATTTTATTCAGTGACTGAAGTTAATTCCATAGATTCAATAGGGTTAATAGGAAAGAAAGTGTAATTACATGAAGCCTTCGGCGGCTCCAATGATCTCTTCTGTCTCATTCCCTGCTGACTGTCGTCAGTGTGCTCGGCAGATAAAGAACCTGTGTCCACTCATTTTTTACAGAGAATTTTTTTTAGCTTCTACAGGCTTTGAAATCATGTGTGCCAATTACACCCTGAAGGAAGATAATTCTTTGTCAAATGGGACTTAAATTGATTTTGTCAAGCAGAGATTTGGATGTTTTTCCTCAGTTGATTCTTGTGGAGATGCACTTATTTAATTGATCATAATGTAGGTGAAAGGAGCATTACACTAATATTATATTCCTTTTCTTTTCTTCCTCTTATTTCTGCTCTGTTGCTATTATATACTCTTACAAGCACTGTTGTATTCATGGTATCTCAAAAACATATTCATTGCTATACTTCACTGTATATTGTTATGCAACTGCAACTACGTGCCATGTTTCTACAGGACTGAAGGGAAACCCGCCTCCAACACTTTATTCAGATCTCTCTTGTAAATGTAACCAATAATAACAAATGGTCACATGGTCACATTAAACTGTGCAAAAAGTCCATAAGTAGATAGAAAATTTCACACAGTTGCTCTACACTTTTTCCATGCTATTTTTTAAATCTTTTGTAAAATATAAAAGAGTATTGTGCTTGCATAGAGAGCGAGTTGCATTATTAAGTAAGCCAGTTTACTGATGTTACACTCACAGTAGCTAATAACAGACCTTAAAAATGCCCTGTATGTGCATACTGTATATTTTGAGGCTTGTTATAGAAGTGCTATTGCTGACCTATATTGCTTGCTGTGTGCCTTTTTGTTGCAGATGTCGCACCTATGAGGACTGCTGCGGGACCCGCTGCTGTGTGAGAGCCCTCTCCATCCAGAGACTATGGTACTTCTGGTGAGTTACATTCTGGGATGTGTCTGCAAGGAATGGGAATCACAGAGCATCTTGTAGCAGCTCTGCCATTTTTGGAGCACAGCTAATAGCTGTCATTATCTGTCTCCACCACTGGCCGTTTGTCATCTGTCATGGAGAGGGATCTTGTTTGTTTATTTGGTCCTGCACAGAAGCACAGAAAGTTTCTGTGCTCTGCAGCTATGATGGAGTGTTGTCAGCCTGTCAGTGTGAGGAAGACAATCGCTCATTTGCAGCAGCTGTCACTGTTATCTGCACATCTGAGCCAATGGGTGCTGATATATTTGATGGACTGAACCTCTGAGCTGACACGCACAGTTGAAGTACCTCTGCAGTGGGTGTAACGGAGGGATGGACTGACTGTGTGAGCTTGTGAATCTGTCTGATCACTAGATGTATGAAAGTGAATTATTCTGACGATAGCTCAGTGATGCTTACAGGACAAAAATACTAGAGATGCACCAGAAATGAGAAACTTGAACCTATAAAAATCTGCTTAGTGTCAGCACATCCCTTCAGGAAAGGCATTCATTATTGAGGTGCATGTTTCTGTGGGATCAGGAATTCACAGCAGAGTGGGTCAAATTTTGTCTGAGGAGACAATAATTTCTTCTGGGGTTTTTTTGTTGTGGCTCATCTTGGTGTCTGCTCCTGCTCCACTTTTCTGCTCCTGTTGGACCTGCATCTGTGGGTTGATGATGTTGGCTGAGTTGAAGGCCTGAGATGTCCCTTGCTTTTCACTCAGGGTGCTGCTGATGATAGGGGTATTATTCTGCTGTGGTGCTGGCTTCTTCATCCGCAGAAGGATGTATCCATCACCTCTGAGAGACGAGCCAACCTTTAACGTCTCCTTCACCAGGCACCCTGGCACCACACCAGGTACAGCAGCACTCACACAAATACACAGAGGCAATGGTGCCAAAAGCAGTGTACAAAGTGCCTTAAAACTTGGCTATGTACAACATAATCTCTCATAATGGGAACGTGCATCAATGAATGTCTGAATGACTTTTTCCCTCTCAGAGGAATAAAAAACTGCAGGTACAAAACTCTGCAGATTTGTCTCAAACTGTTCAGAATAACAAACAGTCCCTGGTTACAATTAAGCCTTAGTTTCGATTTACTTTTACTCATCAGTCTCACATCCATCTGATGCAATAGTTGGGATCAATACAGCTGTCTGCACCAGAAACACTGCAGTGTTTTTCCACCCACCTGTCTCTCTGCACAGTTAACATTTCGTATAAAAAAGCTTGAGTGGGACTCTGGAAATTCAAAAAGGTGAAATATTAGAACTCAGCTTAGGAACCGACATCACTGTCCCACAAGTCGGTGAGGCAAATCCCTGGGAACGCTGCAGATCTTTTCGATTTTTAGCTGAACTGGCCGAATCACAAAGAAAGTGGGATGGATTTACAGTGTTTGGTCAAACTATCTGCTCTCTGCTCAGCTTATGGAATAATTTAAAAGCAGCTCTGGATCTTCATGGTCCAGGATCAGTTAATCCTGTTTATTTGCAATCAACATTGTGGCCTTTTAAGGTTTCTTTGTTCAAAGCTTGAGATTTTGGGAGAAAGTAGGGCAGCTGATAAAACTCTGAAAGTCTTTAAATGAATACAATTTTACTGTGTGTCAGTCACCCGGGCAGAAAATTGAATGGAGCGCTTTATTAATAACCAAAGCAGAAAACTAAACTCTGCAGGCAAACTAAATGCTAGAGAAGTGACCCAAAAGAGGAAAACCACAACCAGTTTCTCTTGACAATGAATTTCCAAAATAACGTCGCATCACAGGCTGCTTGTTTGAGTCATTTCTGACACTTTGCTGTTAGAAAATGAAAGGATTAAATAGAATTCGTTTGGGGCCTTTGATAACAGCAAAGCATCTTATCCCATTAGAGATGGAGGAAGAGTCTCAGAGATGTAACTTTGCCTTGTTAGTTGAGCAACAAATAGATTAGTATAGTTTAGTATAGAATAGTTTCAGTTTAGCCTTTTACCTCATGATCCACTTAGCTGCCATTTTGGAGTTGTGTGCTGTAGGCTGAGCAGTAGTTAATAATGTTACCACAGAGTTCAAGGGGAAAAAAAGAAAAAAGGAATTGACTCTCCACTTGGATTTTTAACAACAGAGACTCAAAAATTTAAAATCTATCCAAAGATTAAAACAGTATGCTGTCATAATTGTGCTACGAATCAGTTTATTTCTCTTTATTTTGTTGAATCAACATTAAAAATATTCGACCTACTATATATTAATACTAATATTTTTTCTGCTTTTCTGAATTTGCATCAGTTGGAATGCAGACAGCAGCAACTGGGGCTGCTTGGCCAGCTTCAGATTAATCACTCTACATCTGAGCCAATTTTAACTTATTTGAGGATGAAGCGTTGCTGATGTAAATGGAGTCGCCTCCCCTCCTCCAGCCACAGCCCTGCTCTCTGTCAGCTCTGAACTCATTCTGCCCTTCAACTGCATGTTGTGGTGCTTGCAGCCTCTGATTTTCTGCTGCTTGGCCAGCAAGAGTCCCATTTTGTCCATGTGATTTTCCTGCAACCAGGCATTAGCCAGGAGCAGTCCTGGGCCCGGGCTTGGCTAATGACTGTTATCCTGGCTCTCCTCTCTCTCTGTTTTGGGCAGTCTGGCTGGTCTGGCTCAGTGGTCAGAGGGTGGAGCCCCTGCCGGATACAACAGTTCTGTTGCACTCCTGGCAAGAAGGGAAGGGGAAAGAGATAGATAGAAAGGGGAGAGAGAGCACGGCCAAAAGCTAAGATAAATCTATATGTTAAACTATGTGTAAGCTATATGTAAGTGTTTTAATAACAATACTATTAAGAGTACTAATAACAATGGCAATATTCAATTTCAATTTTATTTATATATCGTCAATTCACAACAAGGTTGTCTCAAGACACTTTACATGTAGAGCATGTCAAGATCA
>JAQNCA010124627.1:1874-17074 GCA_029783725.1 Acanthurus tractus | reverse complement strand
ACAGAAGAGCAAGAGGCTGCAACCAAGTTGTTTTCTCACTTGATATTGAATTAAAAAAGTAGATATTGACATTTTGTTACTTAACCTAAATAGTAAAAGTTTATCACCATACGAATGTCATATTAAGCCCTGAATGCACTTTTTCAGCTCAAATTTATAAATCTTCCATCTATCTACGAAATAAATCTACCTGACTCACTCAGGCAGAGATGTTTACAGATGATTTAACAGTTAGTATTTTTCTCTCATCATCTTTCATGCCATCAACAGAAATGTAAATATCTAAGCATCATTTTACATTTGTACACCTAAAAAAACCTGAAACGATTGGCTTCTTTAAAAATGAGATCTTAACGAATATCACAATCAGTGAAGTTTAAGAACTGTTATACTGTACATGGCAAATTATCTGCATTCATTCTGCACTTTCTGCCACTTCAACTACTCAGAGTGAAAAAAAATCTTCTAAAGAATTCTGGGAAGCATTAACATGAAATGGCATCCTTACCTCACGATTAATGAACTTAAAGCAAATAACCTCATTTTTATAACAGAATGCAGTACATCTCTTACCTCTCCTGCTATCTGGACATGTCAACATCACTAGCTGTTATCTCACTTACAATGAAAATTAAAACTTACTGTAAATCAAATATCAGCAGCTGGATCGTCAGAAGAGACACCAAATGTTTCAAAAGCAATTAATTTTAACTGTGTGTACCCCAAAAGCACAATATTTTTCATATTTTTTGTCTCTCCTAGGTTTAAAATGCTGATTCATATTTGCATGTGCAGCAGTTTGAAAATATGTACGTGTTTGAAAAAATAACTGGGTGTTTTTGAAACAGATTGTATATAATCATTCCTGGTCACAAATTGGTTTTAAGGCGATCTGGAGTCTGACTCTCAGTTTTTTTACCTTTAGCTTCCAGAATTAAGTGGTAAAGTGAGTTGTAATACACTTAAACCCCGTCATGCTTCATTTCTAAACCCACTTAATGCAGAATATCTAGCCTCAGTGAAAACCAGACATCCTGTCATCCTGTTTTTTTCCCCTAAAATATGTATATTCCTATTTAACTACTCATAAAATTATGTCACTGTATCTGACAGCTGCTCTGTTGTTTGTTTCTACATAGACACACTTTGACTTACTATGGAACATTTACGACACTAGGATGTGTGCTCAAAGAGCCACTTGTTTGACCTTAAGATTTTTATGCAAGTTGCGGGAAGAAAGAGACTGTGGAGACGCAACTGAATGTAGGTTTAAGGACAAGTCTTTTGCTTGTAGTTTATCTTGCTCTCAGCTTGAGTTTTTGCTTGATCAATCATTTCAAAACAATGATCTGGACAGGGTCAGCCATCCCTTTTAAAAATGCAAACTGATTAAAAATGACGTGTAAGTAGGATGGTCGACAAAGGTGTGTATCAAGAAACTATGAGTACACGTTAGCTTTAAACGAATAGAAAACACAAAGAGGTACACAAGGCAATGATGGTTTTAAAAACTGTCTCTGTTTCCACATGTGGCCAGTATTTGTTGATTTTACTTGTATTCTTGCATACTGACTTATCTTAATCAGTGTTTTTTTTAAACTGTCCTAGTGCCTTAAGTTTCTATCAAAATATAAAACTGAACTTTAATGACTTGACAACAGATGTGATTTCATATCAGGGACGCTGCAACACTCTCCAAGGATGTGATGATTTTGACAATGACTCTGTGTCTATAAACACAATCAAGTGAAAAAACTGTTGTGTTCTGATTTCAGTTTATCTTATGCTGTTTTTGCATCTATGTGGACAAACAGGCCTATGATATTTTAATATCATTTTAATTTTCTGTAACGTAGAGATTATGGTGTAGATAAAAACAGGTTAAAGTTGTCTTACTTAACACAAACCTGTGGCTGTATGTTTACTGCCAGCTGGTGTCAGCAGAGTCAGGCTTAAAACAATAATTAGTTGAAACAAGTTTGATTAATGGAGCATTTAATTTGATCTGAGTGGTTAACACCTCATAAATAAACAGCCTTGAAAGTACCAATTGCAAGTAAATAAAGTCATGAGGGTTAATCCATTAACTATGCTTGCCTTTTATTGAGGTGTACACTTAAGGTCCTTAAGTTTCAACTGAAAAAAGTCAAGTCAAGAAGAAAATTTTTAAAGACAATATGAGAGTAAAGGCTCTTCATTCTGCCACTCGCAGAATTGAGATTTTTGCCACTAGAGGTGAATTTGTATATGATTTCTTGATAAGCAGGTTGTCACTTTATAGAGAAGGCCTTCTGATGTTAGTGTGTGAATGTGTGTGTTTAAATGGTTTAATGCTGACTTGTGTTTTAAAGTGCTGGTATTTATGATGATGGTAGTAAATGGTCCATTTTCAGGAATTCACTGACAGCCTGCAACCAAATGGAATTGATAAGCAGTCACCCATACCATAGTGAAATAGACACAATATGAGCAATCATGCCTTTCCTGTTATAGAGATATTACAGGAACAATGAAGGAACATGACAGGGAGCAGAAAGGCTCTATGATCCTCTCCCTTTTTTTAAATTAAATGTTGCTTCATATCATTGTGATAATAAAAGTTACACTATTCAAGAAATGACAACATACATTGTCTACAATACAATGTAGATAAAAGTATATAGCCCAAAGAATATCATTATTGTCTAAGAAAAAATGGCAATACTATAAGCTTAATACTAACCTTGCTATTTTAAGCGAAGCGCGCCGGGCTCAGTGGTAATTTGGCTGACAGGCGTGCAGTGCGTACATGTCAACAAAACCTCACAGGCAGGTTTCCAGATTGTCAGGCACATTTCAATGCAACAAACAATCACAGCAACCACTATTTAATGCAGGAGTGCTCAATACGTCGATCGTGTTCTACTGGTCGATCGCTAAGGTAATGTGGGTACATCGCATGGCATTAAGAAAAAAATCCAATCCAATCTAATCCATGCAGACCGGAAGCTGCGCGCGCTATTTCAGAGCAATTCGCGGGTCTCTCTGCGGTTACCATGGAAACAGACAACAAGAAGCAGAGTGACTCATGCCCGAGTTGTCGAGTTGCCCAGTTTATTTCTACTAAACTTCAAAAAGGGTATAAAAATGAGTGAGGGAGCTGCAGTGCAAGTCATCAGAGTAAGTCATCTGTCCCGCGGTGACAACGGCTGTGACCATCTTCGCCGCCGGGTCGTTCCAGCACACCCTGGCCACGGTGGCGGGGATCAGTCAGCCTGCTGTCAGTTCTGCCATACATGAACACATAATTTTTCCTGTCAAAATGTGGATTCCCAGGGGAATACTGGGAGCCATCAACTGCACACATGTGCAGTTGCGTGCACCAGATACCCAAGCCATCACTTATGTGAACCGTAAGGGAGTACACTCCATTAATACTCCATTAATATCCAGGTGATCTGTGACTCAAATTGCCTAGTGACACGTGTATGCTAATTTCTCTGGGTCAGCTCATGACTCATCTATCCTGGCAAATTTTGTCAATCCTTTTATCCTGGCAATTCCCGATAGTCTTTCAGGGCAACACCCCTCTGGATGGGTGGCTGCTAGGTGACAGTGGAAATCCACTTAAAACATGGTTGATTATGTCGATAATGATAACATCACACCAACAACAAGAAGGCAGCTTGTTTTAACCGTGTTTTCAGCAGTTCCGGGTCAGTCATTGAATGTACTTTTGGAGTGCTTAAAATGTGTTTCAGATGTCTGGACCGTACGAGGGTCAGTGCATTCTTTGTCGCATGTTGCGTGCTACACAACATAGCCATACGCCGTGGATGTCACTTTGACCTCACGGAGGAGACATTACAGGACTTAAGACGGAGAGAGGTCAAACTGCATGTGCCGTATCAGCAGGGAGGACTGTTTTTTACACTGGGCAGCGGTTCTCAGAATATCTGGGCAAACTTGATTGACAATATTAGTAACTTCCTCCCAGGCTGTTTTTGCATCATCAGCCCATGGAGGTCCAAAAATACACTGGCCACACCCCGTTGGCACGGCACACCTGCCCTGCGCCTGGTCTACGAAATAGAGCCCTCTATTATCAAGTGCAGATGAAGTCTTTATATTTCCTTTTGGCAGGGTTGTTCAGCTCTGCTCTTTCTGAACGGCCCATCAGCTGCATCACTGTAGTGTGACTTTGGCGTTGTCTTCCTCCAAAAGTTGACTGCTGACCACAGGGTTACTATGCACCTGTACCCACATTAAAATGAGTAGGTAAGCTTGTGCTTTTGTTCCATTGTCTGATGTGCTTTGCTTAGGCTTGTATGCAACTGATATTGTTATGTTATGCTTGAGCCAAAGAATCGTACTTGCAAAAACCTCAGTTACATAAAGGATCGGAGTCATCCAGAGTAGACTAAAATATTCAACATACTACCCCTGCACTCTATCTGCTACCAGGGGGTTAAGAGGGAGAACTGCAGTTAAATAAGTGCAAACAAGAGGAACGGCAACCCCCTGTCTGTCTGTGTGTCTGTCTGCTGTAAACAACAATATGTATGCACCTGCCCTGCATTTCTTATTATAAACATGTAAAAATCTTGTCAATATGTTTAATCTTTTGTGATGAGCTGGAATAGGTATATCAAGCAGTTAAAACTTGAGACAGGTACCAGCTGATATACTTTCAGTTCAGGGAATAATCTGATTTTACAAAGGTATTTACTGTAAACAATAAAGAGCCAGTTTATTTTACCAGTAACATGCCAAAGTACAGTAAAGAAAGGCAAGAAGGTGATAGTGCCATTGCATAAAGGTTGTTGATTCTTGGAAATGGCACTATTACTCTGTAATGCTCGAATCCAACAAAGTCTTAAGCCGAACCGAGACGGACACAGTTTAAGGATGAGGCGCTTAGTTTAGCACTGAGTCACGCATTTGTTGTTCAATTTTTGCCAAAAGCGGACCAAATCCGATCTGAACTGAATGCTAACATAATTTAAAATATTTGTATGATTGTGGTCGGACCCGAAGGGTACAGTCAAGCATGGGTCAGGTATCGACACTCAACACCTCTCACACAGATTGGCATGGGGACAAGTCACATTACCTGTGCCAATGAGTCATTTAGTCAAACTTCTGTCATTGTTGTAGAATGATAAAGTGGTTTTAATTTTATGTCTTGGCTCTGTGTACATGTGATTATTTTAAATTCAGGGGCAGTCTCAGTCGTCACAGTTGACTCAAGGTGTGAAAGCTTGTAACACCAACTTTTTCCCTCCCAAATTCGCTCTCTCTCTCTCTCTGTCTCTGTCTCTCTCTCTCTCTCTATCCCTCTCCCTCTCTCTGTTCTTCCCTGCTCCCTAATTCAAGATTCAAGGGACAAAAAAAAGGTCATCCCTCTGAACTTCATTTGAGTGAGACAGTGGTGTTTTTTTTTTTTTTTTTTGCTGATATTGTATTATTATTTTTTTCATTTTTTTTTTTTTTTATGTAAAAAGCTCATCCTGATTGACTATTACTATTAAGCTTTAAATTGGACATTGAGATTTACGGAAGATAAAGAAAATTTAAGGACTCACCAAGGGAAATTCACAGCAGCCATGTGGGATCAAGAGACTGGCTCTCTGCCGAAAAGGTAAGGACTTAAAAACAAATAACTCCGGTTTCTTTAAAACAGACCTTTAATTTGTTGCATGCAGTCCATCAGCATATGAGGTGAATAAAGTTTAAAGTCCTGGCTTGAAATAGATGTGGTACACAGATCAGGTATTTTCTCCCTGCCCTCGCTAACTATTAGGGGTGGCTTCATGAAAAGTCACAAAATCTACAATCAGTTTCTCACTATTACCAATCATAAAAAGATTAATGAACTTTATCTCAGTGAAGTGAAACAAATAACTTTTGTGTTTGATATTAGCTGATTACCAAACTAGGCAAGACAACGGGCCAACTTTATGTCTTTTTAGATCTGAAATAGGCATTTATTAAAATGCCCTCAGAGCTACATCGATCCTTTGGACAAGTATTTTTTTTAAATTTATAAATAATTATCTATTATACATTTGAGTATACAGTCCCATACATTGCTATATTCGCTTGCTCTCTTGATAGTATACTCTTGTTTCTGGTCAACTTAAATAGTCATGTGTTTAGCTTACGAAATAAAAACGCTTTCACAGTAAAATGTATGTAATATGTGGCTAAATATGAACTCTAATACGTCTTGTTAAATATTTTGAGTTGTGTTTCTGAATGTTATCCGACAAAGTTCAATTTAAGCAAAATCAAAAATGTTGTTCAAGGTAATGGTAAATTTCATTTTGCATTCTGTAACTTCCAAGTCACTTTTTGAAGAATTTTCAACATATTTTGGGGTATTTGGCTGGCCTCATTGGCCCACAAACTGTAAGAATATACAACAAAATCAGCATTTTGTGGGCTGCCTTTATAGCAATCATATGATTTCTCAGACAGTTCAGAAGTCTGATATACTGTTACGCAACATCTCATCAGAGTTAACATAATCACACCCCTAACTGAATATCTCCACCCACAGCCTGAGAACTGACTTTGTGAAGAGTCACCATATGTTCCGTCTTCAGCGAGGGATTTGCAGTATATTGCAGTATATTTGGCCAGTTTAACCTGGCATTAGCACCTGCCAAACTCGGTGCTATTGAGGGTTATGACGGCATAACTCTAATGTATCTTAATATAGAGGGAAACACACAGAGGAAGAAGTCCAACTAAAACTCAGCCTATGTCTGTCTGAAATTCCTTACTGGCATGGTGTTTAGGTAACTATAATGTCCCAAACCTTGGTATGAAACCAATAGCAGTAAAACTGTACAGTAAGTATAAGGAAATATTACAAGGAAATAATAGTACGCATTCCTTGATCCCTGAATTGCTACGCAATAAGCTTATTGGCTCAATGCTAACACTCAATGGAAATTCTTATTAATGTGCTAATAGAAGTTTGTATCATGGCCATGATATAAATATATGATCTTTTTAGTTTGCATAATTAACATCAACTGATATTTGTGCTGATATTTATAGACAGAGTGTCAAGAGAAAGGACCCGTGAGTAAACATGACTGTTATGCTTTGATGCCAATGCAAATTTAGTCGGTTACTGATGGCCAAGTGTTACACTAAGCACTCTATGTTAGCACAGGGTCATGGCCAAATATAACATGGACTACCTGAGAGAGGCATGGTCACCCACAGCTCAGTTTCATATAAAACTACAGGAGCAGAAACAGCGAGTTCAGAAGAAGGCTGAATCAGAGGGGGTATATGAGCATACCTATGCACATGATCTGAGCTGTGTTTTAGGCAAGAATCTTTAAAGGCATGCTTAGGGGACCCCTGAGACCTATTAACAGGCTACTATGTCCCTTTAAAATGATAATTATCATACATTGCCATGTTTTTATTTAAGCTGGCTCATTCAGTTTATTCTTTGTTGTCCTTGAAGTCGCACTAACAATGCAGCTAAAATGTCTGTCAACAAAGTTAATTTTATAAACTCTCATGGAGCTTGAAAAAGGCTCTAGAAGTGTGCTAAACTAGTTTAATTTGTTTCCTGTTCTATTAGAAAGTATGCTGAAACACAATGGGGAACATTAACATTTCTGCCAAAAATCTGTTTCCTTGTAACGTTGGCATTTCATGCAAGACTGGGTCAACCAATTTCATGAGACTGTTTCCTCTGTAGACAGAAATTGTTATAAGAACTGTCCGGAGTGTACTGTGGACTATTATAAATCAAAAAGGAACCTTAAAAGAAAAAAAAAAAACTTTCAGCACTACAAACTAAATACTATCCGCCCCCGAGAGAAACCTCCAGACCTCAGTAGATGTAACCAATAAAAACACTATCTGAATGGCTATTTTGGCTCATTATGTGAATTGGTTAAAGTGATACTACAGTCTTCATATTTCCTTGAAAAAGTTTGAAAAATGTTTCATCTGAACCTGTACTTCTCATTCAGTTGCAGCTGCTGCCATGAAATCTTTAGGCACCGTCTGGTTAAGATGCTCTTATTTCACTATACCAGCTTTAAAAGTACAGCTTGACTGTTTGTTTTCGTGCATCTTTTTGTTTTTTGTTTTTTTTGGTCTGCATTTGTTCTCATAGTTTGAGGCCACATTGGGTAACAACTTTTTATGAGATTGATGCACTTTTGGTCTTGCAGCCAAAATTTTTATTCTTTTTTGGTGCATGCTTGTGACAATCACCCGACCTCAATGGATATTGGACAGTCAGACTTTATTAAATGGAGCTTCCTGTTGTCGACCGGAGAGGGCAGTGTTCATGGATCTTTTTGTAACACAATGCTTCCTGTTTACATTTCCCCAATACGTTCTCACCAGTTTTATTTTTACCATTTTTATCTTTACAGGCAGCATGTTGGGAGTATGTATCATCAGAAGAAGGCTTTGTTGTACTTGTTCCAGTTCCTGCTCCTGCTTTGTCTACTCTTCCTCTTCAATTACACTCTGTCCGAAAAATCCCAGTTGTTGTGGATGAACTTTACAATCCAAGAGAACAGGAATCTTATCAATCCAACCAATAAGGTTGATTTTCCTCAACCTTATCGTGTTCATCCAAAATTCGCAACAAAAGCAAATGAAACGCCTAAAAGCACAGAAAGCCCTACTGTCTCAACCACTGTACCACACAAAGGTATCCAGTACCATGAAGCCTATGCACGCAACTACCATTTTATTATGGATAACACAGAGGTGTGCAAGGCCAAGACCCCTTTCTTGGTCTTGCTAGTTCCAGTGGCACCAAAAAATGTGGCAGCTCGGGACGCCATCCGACAGACATGGGGCAAAGAAAACTTGGTTCAGGGTGAGGTGGTACTCACTCTGTTTATGCTGGGCTCTGTAAGAAGTGCTTATGTTAAGCAGATGCAGGAGAAACTTGAACAAGAGAATCTTCAGCACCATGACCTCATTCAGAGTGACTTCATGGACTCTTACCGCAATTTGACCATCAAAACCATGGTGATCATGGACTGGCTGGTCACACGTTGCCCCACAGCAGCATATGCCATGAAGATTGACTCAGATATGTTCCTAAATATTGAAAACTTAGTGATCATGCTCAAGAAGCCAGGTATCCCCAAGCAAGGATACCTGACAGGGATGCTAATGTGGCACAGGCCAGTTGTGCGTTCAAAGAACTCCAAGTGGTACGTCCCTGAGGAAATGTACCCAGAACCTGTATACCCAACCTACACTCTGGGCATGGGGTATGTCTTCTCCAATGATCTTCCACAAAAATTTGTGGAGGTCTCAAAATCAATCAAACCCTTTAACATAGAAGATGCTTACATTGGAATGTGCATGAAAAAACTAGGACTTGCACCCACATCACCACCAAATCCTTCCCAGTTTAAAGCCTATAATAGTAAATATAATCGTTGTGAATTCTCCAAGGTCATCACTTACATTCTTGGGTCTCCGGAAGAGTTGGTGAAATACTGGACAGACTTGAAAAAGCCCGGACAACCATGTTAGGACAAGTACGTCTATACAGTAGATGCAGTTAAAAAAAAAAAATAAAAAACTTAGTCGGCAGGGAATTGGGAGGTTAATTCATTTATAGATTTCTAATCTTGTGGTATATAATTCTAAAACCATCTTTATTTGGAAGTGGGATTTGAACAACTGAGCTAACAACCAGCAACCCCTTTGTCAAAAAACTGTATTTTATTATCATATAAATCTGCAAGAAATGCTCTGTCCTCACCATCAAAAACTTTAAAGGCCTGTCTTATCTTGGAGTAGCAATAAGATAAGCACTTACCATTATCTCTACAAATACTTTGTCACAGATAGTTTGTGACCCACTATTTTATCTAAAGGCACATTATATGCCAATCACTGTGTCAGGAACATGATAATAACTGTTTTGCCTCCCTCCTGCTTGACTGCTCATGCAAAGAGTAAAATATTTATATTCCAAAAAAAGAAAGAACATCTGTCACACCCCCTCTTACATTCCCAAAACATAAATTCCAAAAATCTGTTGTCGTTTAGCTATTTTAAAAACTGTTTAATACCGAGTGAAAATGAACCCATTATTCCCACTAACCCATTATTCATTAGATTTAAGGTTAATTCTGCACTTTTAAAAGAGTAGGACACACTGGAGTTCCAATTCAAGATAAAGTTTACATTTTCTATTGCACTAAAAGGAAGTAAACTTTGTAAGTTATGTGTTTGGTAAATTGAGGGGATGATCAAACACTGTATCAAAAACTCGTATCAAAAAATATGAGGGATGATTTATAGGTTCATGGCTTGAGGTAGATTTTGAAAAGAATTGCCACTTCTCATTGCCACACTATAAAAAGGGGTAAAAGTGTGGCCTCTATGTCCTCCTCAGAAGAGCCCTTGAGGTGGGGATAGTGGATGACTGTAAGGTGGCCACTGTTGTCAACATTTTTTTAATTTATTTGTTATTTGTCACATACACAATTATACACAGTACAATACGTAGTGAAATGGGCTTGGTACCGGCATCCAGTCACAAAAAATAAAATAAAACTAGATAAACTTATCCAGACAGTGTCGACTTGCAGTTCTATTGTATATTAACCAATATAGAATTACACAAAGATACTGACATCAAACTTTCTGTATAATCAGCAAAGAAGTAAAGAGGATATACATGAATGGAGAACTGTCAAACTAATTTCCTTCTACCTTAAGCCAAAAACGTATCAATCATGTCCCATATGATTCATTGTTATTACCTTCAAACTGACTGAATCAAAAAAGTTTTTTTTAATGTTTCTCATCTGTGAATTTTCAACAAATATGGTTAACATGGCATTTTAAGAATCTATATCTGTTGTTTAAGTTAATTTTTGCTTTCATGTCATATAAACAATGCTTGAGATGGAAAAACTGCTGTTCACTTTGATAAAAATAAAAAGAATAACTCTGAGCCTCAGTTGTATCATATATTTACACCACCAGGGAGGCATTTAAATTATGTAAAATCACTGTTTTGCCTCCTTCATTTATCATCATGCATACTTCTGCCAGCAGTTAGAAGGCAAAACACGTTAATGGTGACTTTGTTATTATCAGTGGAGTCTGGAACATGTGGCCTACAAAGTTGTCATCTAATCTTATACTACCCTAAAGCATCCTGACATAAAGTATGTCAAGTGTGAAGGACTTAAAGGCCTGACAGATTTTTGTTATGCAGAAGCAGCTAAACTCTAAAGTCTATTATAAAAATTTAACCGATCATAGATTTTACTATTATCAATCAATCAATCAATCAGTTCTTTTCTCAAAAAAAGGAAACATGCACTCATAATTATGATATTTTTGGATATTTTGCCTCCATAGCATGGGCTCAGACTCAGGCAAAAAACAAACAAACAAACAAAATATTTAAAATAGACATGTAGGTGTTAATTTTGGTTCAGGCTTTTTCAGTTTTAAATACTTCAGGGCTTTGCAATACCACTGCATTTTTTATATGCTTATTGGTATATTCAAACATAAAAGATCAGAAAACCTGTAATACTTGTACTAATACTTGTAATGACTGAGGCTCTAAATTATTCAGTCAACCCAGTATCCTGGTGGAATAATCTCTCTTCAAAAATGTTTTGGGGTTTTTTTGTTTTATTTTGTCTTAATATTGTTGTTTAATCTGTCATCAGGCTGCCAAGGAAGGTTTTAACAGGTTTGGGTGCAGCAACGGTAAAAAAATAATAAAACTCCAATTGGCTGAAGTCAGACACAATGGGCCACTTTTCCGGTTAATGATTTATAATGCCAACGGACAAGCTATGCATGAACTCTGAAAGTATTTTCATAAATCTGTTATCTGTATCTTATTATGAAAGATACATGTATCAGCAGGCGGCTTCTTGAGCTATGAAACAATGTAAAAGTAAAATGGGCAAATATGGACAGCGCAACATGATCGGCTAACCTAACTTTTAAATCGGCTAACTATTATTTCAGTTGTCTAAAGTAGGGACACTATATTTAATGCCATAAAATTCAGTGAAAATGTAAAAGGATTTTGAACGTATAGTTTATTCAAAAATGTGTTGGTAGATTCTTGTACTAAAGATTTGTCTAATATTTGTTTAAAAAACAATGACAGTTTTTTATACTGCTTTTCAAGCACTGTCTTTTTTTAACTATTTATTGTTAATGTGGACAGGATGTGTGTACTATTTTAAGGTTATGCACAGCAATTTTTGTTGTACAATGACAATAAAGTTCTCTGAAATTAGAGATCAATGAAGATCATTAGAAGATCATTGATTAAAAATTAAATGCTAAGATATAAATTTTCTTTTCTAGGGCTAAATATTCAATGCAATCAGGTCCATTAACAACCCAAAGGGCCACAGAGAACTGAATGTCTTGTTTTCAGTGGAGAGAATAATCCCAGTTACATCTGAAAAGACTGAAAGAAATTACTTGTACAATGCTGGACATTGATCACTAGATTGGATGCTAACACCTAGCTACAGGAAATGTTAATACTTTTTGGTGTTTTTTTCTGTTCAAGATTCTGTCATTTTAAGATAATGATTTGCACATAATATGTAAAACGCACAAATCTTGAAATATTGATAATAATATGCATGGATACCGCAAATCTAGACTTATAATTCTGTATAACTTCTGTGTACACATTTTAGCTTAAATTTATGGCTAAAAAAGGGCAGTACACCTAAAATGAGAGTTTAAAAAAATAGGCAGTGTTTCTTTTGAAAATTTCAAATGCTTTTTTTTTTTAAAAAAAACCTGGTTAGAACACTATCGCTAAACAGTTTGCTTTGTTGGTAAGCTTACTTAAATTTACTGTATCCCCCTTTATGGCGATGAGTGAAATTTGGTGTGTCAGGCTCACTTATGGCTCACTTCTTTTAAAAAACTTATGTAACTCTGACAGCAGTAAGCAGCCGCAGACCAGTTAAAGTGGTGTCATATGCCAACCAGCTTTGTGAGAAGAATGGAAAATCATGTTTTAAAAATGGCTCCTATGTGTTGAGGTGTGACGCTTTCCTCTTATCACCTGTGCCATTTTATCTGATGACCTCAACTGACCTCAATCTACACTGCCTTTCAAATGTCAAAAATAACTTTATTATCAACGTGGTTATGTCAGACCTTTTATGCTGCTTACTCAAAGGCATTTTGACGGCATAAAGCTCTGATTAGAAAGCCAAATATCTGCAGGCTATTTGGATCAGACAATTAAGTCTTGGGGTTGGGGGTGGGGCGCAGTTCAATCTCCAGATGAGGGAGGCGTAGTGTACGGTGCCGGAAACAAGCTGGTCCGACCTGGATCAAACCCGCGTTAACATGGTGTCACCCGGGTGTTTTGCTACAAAAGAGCAAGAATACAAAAGGACGAGAACAAGTAAAAGGTAAGTAAAAGTAGAAGAAAGTTTAAAAAAAAAAAGAGGATAATCTAACGTGTTTGTGAGTTCAAAATCACCCAATGGGACCTAAGTATACAATGTTATACAGCCGAGGGGTCAGACAGCATCCCCTGGGCAAATCATATGTTGTGTGAAAGAGGTCTAATCTTTTAATCATCAGAGTGACCAATTTATTCTTTATTTTGCTGCGCCACTTCGCCAAATTACCCGCTACTGTGCGTCTTGGAGCGTTAACAAGCGCAGTATGTCGACGAACTGGGTTTGAACATGACATGTGTGGGGTACCGCAAAATATTACCTTTTAAAGATATAATAATATATAATATATAATAAAAGATATACATATATTTTTGTGTGTTTGTGAGTAAAGTACGGAAGGCTGGTGGCAGGTGGCGAGCACAGATCTTGTGATAAGATTCAGTTTGGCTCTAAAGTGTGTTCGTAACAGATTGTTCCCAGGAAAATTGTTCCTTGTTGAATGTGCTTGTGCCTGAAGAAGAGCTAGGAGCTGACTTGCCTCGACATGCAGTGGTTGAAGTGAGTTAAGGGCTTTTAAAAATGCCACATTAATGTGGAAGGAATATTTCCTGTCAGCTCATAGTTCAGTAATAAAACCATTAAAGCGTCTATGTCCATCCAGTGACCTCACCTAACCTAAATTGGGCCATAAACATTTGATACTAAAAGATTCTTTCCCAGTAAGTCGAAAGCTATTGTAAGAGGACACAGAGTAAAATAAAATAAAAATAGAGAGGGAGGATAAATAGATGAATCACCGGAGTAAAACTAAAACCGTGTGGAAATGCAACAGGTATCTGTGACCAGCTGATATCGCTATAAATCACTCATGAAAGAAATGAAGCCTGCCCTCTAAAATCATTCTAACTGCTTAAGTTAATGTGGAAAAGCCCTGGGAAATATTAATTAAACTTGATCTGTGTGTCTTCACCTCTGTCAACCTGATGTCAAACATTTGCAGAGCCGTCTGGAGAGTCTTATCAAAAGCACTGGGCAATAACTTCCTGGTAGGTAACAACTAGGCATAAGGTAAAACTTCTAAAAAGTAGTCTACTCTGCTTGATGATATGATTTTATGATTTTCTATCAAGCACTTTGCTTCTGCAGCTATCAAAGAGGAACTGTGGCGTCCAGCACACAACTGCACTTATTTGTTCAAAAAGATAAGCCTTTAAGCCATATAATTACACTGGTACATGTTGGCCTGGCGTCTCTCTCTCAAACATCCCCCTCGTTAAAACATGCAACTCATGACATGTGAGATGCATCTATGTCCCCACCATCTTGCAGCTGCAAAGCAAGTCTAGACATTTGTTTTGCTCTTGTATCTCCTCATAAATATGTCCAAAAAAATCAGAGAACACATAACATCTCATCTCCCTCTTGCACTGTTTTTGATTTAGTTTGATATTCTAACATTTAACAGTTGCAAAGTTATTTGTCAGTATTTTACTGTTACATGTATTGTCTTTATTATACATCATGTTAAGCAAACCTTCATATAAGCTGTCATAAAGTGATATTATTGGCAAAAAGGACTACTTTTTTATGCAAAGATACAGTGGAGCGATGAGAAAGAAGTCACACTTCCTGTGTGTTTTGATCAGTTCTTCTCTCTTTCTGTGTCTGTTGTGTCTGAGAGATGTAGCTTGAAAAATGAGGGTGCCTTCATATGTTTTTTAACCGTGCCCATATTTTCTTAAAAACTGACTTAATATCATTTAAGTTTAGATGATGATTTCATAA
>JAQNCA010124024.1:4308-15170 GCA_029783725.1 Acanthurus tractus | reverse complement strand
CTATGAAATGTCTTTGTGCCAAGACAGTAAATTAATCCTCTGTGTCTGTAAGTGAACCAAAAAACAAGCAATAAAAGCTGCTGCATAGACTTTAAAATATTTTTTTTTGTTAATTCCAGTGATAAATTATTTAGATGCACTCAAGAAATTTTACAACATCATTCATTTTGTCATTTTATGTTCCAACTTATAATAATAGGATGGGAAATTCTTTACATTAAAGCAAAAAGTGACTTTCTTGATGATTTTTCCCAACTGGTTAATTCTCATCTTTGACAGAGCTTAGGAAGGCTTTCTAAACATGTCATTTAAAATGCACTGGTCTGTATAAACATCAGGAGCAGATTTCCACATTTATTATCAAGAGTCACTGACATTGACCAAAACAAGACATGGGCTAAAAATGTCAGTAAACATAACATGAAATATTGGCTTTGCATCCGAGACATTATAGTATTATCTAGGGACTTCCATATGTATGTGTTTGTGTGTGTGTGAGAGAGAGAAAGAGAGTGTATGTTTGTGTGTGTGTGTGAGAGAGAGAGAGAAAGAGTGTGTGTGTGTGTGTGCGTGTGTGTGGTGTGTGTGCGTGTGCATGTGCGTGCGTGTGTGTGTGTGTGTGTGTGTGTGTGTGCGTGGCAGGAAGTCACAGCATCCCCTTGGACTGTGACTCAAAGACCTTTGAAACATATGCAGATGCACACAGACACGCAACTGATGCAGCACTCTCTCCTCTCACACAGGAAGCCCTGTTCTTGTCTGCTACTTCCTGTCTATCCTACCTTGACCCCACAACACACATATCCTCCAACATATATTAGAGTAAATATTTTGTCTTTTGTCACTTAAATTTTGTATTTGTTTTATTTATCATTTTATGAGATGAACCCAGAGGAACAGACCTAAGTATGCAGGTAATTATGATACAAATAATAAAACATAAGGCTGAAGTAGCACATATTAATTGGGCCTGAGAGTGCACAAGCAAATACTGTCTGGATATTAAGTAAGATGATATTAAGTAATCTAGAGGAAGAACCAAGACAACTATTTTAAGTAAAGTATTTCAGTATTTCCTGGAAGAAATGAGACATATCGATGGAGAGAGAGAGAGAGAGAGTGGAAACACAGCAGATAAAAAGAGACAGACAGAGAGAGAAAAAAGAACAGCTGAAACAGCCGACAGCTGAAACGTGTCTCTGCTTTTGGATGGTATCTTATCTTTCCAGGAGGCAGAACAGCGTATCTGGTTTGTCCGAGGTAATAAATGTGGGATGTCTGTCAACAGTGATATATGAACTAGTGTGTGTGTTTGCGAGTAAATGCGTGCTGTAGATGTTTGCCTGGTGGGGATGGGGAAGCTATACATCAGGATTAAGCATATACACCCAGACACATAGGGGAACTGCTATCTCAAAACGGTGGGTGTGGATGACGCTGTTAAACACAGGCACACCCAAACACACACACAGACACACACATGTCACTGTCATGGCGGTTGTAAAAAAAAACTATGCCATTATGTAAACACAGGTTAATAAAGATTGAAGACATACAAAATAACGTTTATTCAAAGTTCACTTAATGGGTTTTTTGAGGCTTTCAGCTTCTCATATTTATATTTATCTCATATTGAAGGGAGTTGACTCAGACGTCATGGAGGAGAGAAGAGGAGAAAGTTATCAAACCAACTGACTGGATCATAATAAACATCCTACTCTCATTTAAGGGCCTTTAACACACATCTGTTGCAGCATATTAATATTAATAACAAACCAGTAGATACGTACGTCAGAGTCATTAAGTATCACAAATCCTATTTCAATTGATTTTAGTTGATCTCACCTCATTAAAGTTGCATTATTCTGTCTGTTGCTTTATTCATCGAAAATGCTGTCTGAGCCTGCTGTCTGAAGTCTGCTCATGATATGTGTGAATGTTTTATATCTATATATAAGACACGTGGTGTCTGAAACATACTAGAGGCAGACTGTGCAGTTGTTTTTTGGTGACCTTTGCAATGATCCACTGCAGTGCTAACTAGCGCACACACACATCAAACAGTGTGTAAAATGTCTGACCTTAAAAATATTTTTTTGTTGTTCTTAAACTGCTTTGAGTTGATCTTTCATGGTAAAATAAAACTGAACTTTTTGTGCTTTTGCAATAAAGTCTCAGCATCTTAAACACTTGAAGTTAAAGGTAAGATGTGTAATAGTTCTGCATTGTCTGAAGAGGACTTTTCAGATGTGAAATTTTTTTTTTCCGTCGTCTACTTGCGTTATCCCACTTTTCCACCAATGTTCATGCCAAGAAGACATAATTTTCTTCAAGGTAACAGTGCAGTTAATTTTTGACAAACAGAGGAAGTTGGCAAACTTGACTAGATACGAGTAAAACTTTAACACACGACCTTGTCTGTAAACATCTCCGCCTGAGTCAGTCAGATAAATCTTTAACTGCAATTGTGGCTGTTTAACAATGAAATAAACAAGTCCCATGATCCTGCGCTATTTCCTGACGTAATCACACCTTGGTAATCTCATAATTGAGAGACACCTATTGGTGGAAAATGTGAATGTTACTGTGCGTTCACAGGCCTGTTCACTGTTAAAAAGGATTTGGGCTTTTAGTCAAAAGGACTATTGTTGTCAAGTTGAAAGAACTCATTGCCCATTACAACAAAGTAAGAAGAGTTATGACAAATTCAACTTCAAACCCACAATAATCCGTTCAGTCAACTTCAGAAAATACGTCAAGGTGGGCATTTCAACCAACATGCATGCGCCCGCAATGTGACGTCACGCAATGAGTAGATTTTACTAAAAAGGAAAAAACGTGTTAGTATTTTGAAATGTAACAGCTGTTTTTGTATGTCTTAATAAAGTGTTCCTGTTCAAACCATAAACAAATTAATATTAAGATTTGGTTATGTAAACCGAAACCCTGAGTAAGGAAGGTGGCCAGATGAGAGGAGTGCTGGGTACACAGCTGCTCTTGACCACGCCTCCTCCCGCTATCCCACTTGGGATTATGGCTGCACAGAGATTGTATAATTGTATAATTCGCTTGCATTCCAAAGTGGGATGTTTCTGTTAATCTAAAAAGTCTTGACACCTCACCCGACGATGCGTCTTACAGTCTACATTACTTGATACAGAAAGATGAGTCAACAAGTCACGAGTTGTGTAAATTATGTGTTCCATGTTGAGCCAACTTGATTTGCAGTTGTAGGAACTTGATGAAATAAATTCAACCAACATATCTTAAAGTTATCTCAAATAATATTTTCAAGTTCAACTGACTTGATACAGGCAGTTGAGACAACAGACTGCATGTTGCATCAACCCGTGTTTTGAAGTGTAATAAACTTGACACTATAAGTTGACTCAAATTAACTCAGTCAAAGCAACAAGATCACTTGAGGTGGTTAAGTTGAGTCAACTAATCTTTTTTTACAGTGTATATATGTTAGTGTCAGACAGATTTCCTTTCCACTTAAAACTAGACTTTCAGTGAGAACGTGTTTGTTTTTCATCTCCACTTCTGTTCATTTCTTGAGCTCTGCTGTCATTTCTGAGACGGCCTGCAGACAGACACTAAGATGATGCACCACACCCTCAGATTTATTCTCACTGTGCAGGCAGTTCAACTAGTAGAAATACAATGAAAAGTGCAATAACAAGGACATGATCCCTCACCGGCTTCCCATCAACAAACTTTGCCAATTTTGTTCAGGGATCACACAAACAAATCAAGGAAGACCCTCAGCCACTGACACATCCACTCATGACTCGGTGAGTCACAGCTCATCGATGCTTTGATGCGTGCTTGCTCCAGGGTGGAGTTGTCACAAGGTCGGCCGGGTGGTGACACCCTGCTGTTAATTGCCCACCCTCTCCATGGTGACAGAATGTGTGTGAGCAGAAAATGAGAAGCAAAATATGAGCTTAAACAAGAAATTAAGAGGAAAATAAAAACTCAACAACGATAAGGTTGTTCCTTTTAAGTTTCTCCCAGGGTTCATTCAAATTAACTCTGATTTAATTAGGTTTAATTTATTCACCCTTTAAAAAATAAAAGTTAAAAGTAGGCATTAAGGTATGTAAACTTATCATAAAAGTTGCCTTCGATCAGATCCAACTACAACTTATCAAAAACAAAGATAATACATGACAGTTCTCATGCTGTTTGGACTGATGTCAGGTCAGCTGTCTCTGCCGTGTTTGCATCCCGTGACTGAAGTGTGTAACATGTGTGCGTTAAAGGTAAGCCCAAGTCCTGGTGGCCATTCCTTGAACCTCTTCCTGGCTAAAACAGAGGTCACGGACAAGGTCAACATCCTGTGACAACAAACACACACACACACACACACACACACACACACACACACACACGTGCATGCTTACATGATGCATTACCTCATTTCAGGTTGTCCATTTCTTAGTAAATCCCTTGTGGATTGTTAAATTCTTGCCAAACAAGCCTGGCCTTCAACCTTTAAAATAAAAAGCATCATTGTTTGGAAACCAGGAAACATTACAGAAATGCAACCGCTTTTGACCAGAGAACAAATTTAACCAAACCGTTCACACTGTTTTGATGCTATTTTAGACTCTCAGGATGGACAAGTGAAGTTCATTGTTGTTTTAAATTTGGAAACTTTGCTTAACATCTCAAAACAACGCCAAGTCTCTTGTTGTGGTTGTCCTGAAGTCTCCTGCCTTTATGGAAACATTTCTGGGAAGGAAAACAACATTCCTGTTACACAGCATGATAAGACAACATATCACACAATTGTGATCTAACATTTCCTCTTATGTATTCCAGTTTCCACCTGACAGACCTGACAGTTAACCTTCAGGATGTTGCCGTATGAGAACTTTTGATAAAAAATTTTCTTGTTTATTCATCACAAACAAGACACACCTCAAATATTCTCATGAAACAACATTTCCTCTTGACACTACAATAAATGCTGTAAGAGTCATCCTTCACTGCCAATGTCAATTTAAGAGGTTGATTTCAACATGAATGTCCGTCTTTTTTCCTGAATATTTTACACGTGAGCCTGCATGTTTGTATGTATGCATGCGAGTGGAAGAGTGTGTGTGCACGACGTGCAGGAACAGGGTTTTCATCATTGTTATGTAAGAGTTGTCTAAATAAGGAATTCTCTGATATGTTATCAAGGCAATTTAGGGAGGGCAGGCACCAGACTGACTCAGCTGTAGACAGCAGGGATTATTTACTCAGGCGTGAACACTTAATAGTCATCAATAATGTTCTTGCTAAAGCTGAATATAATAAGCGCAGTCAGCCCTGTGAACCATCTTGAGTATATTGCAGTAAAATCCATCTTAAAGCAGGAATTGCATAACTGCCTAAGGTTAAGGATCAGGAGGAGTTTAACTGGGAGGTTTTAGTTCAAAATGATAGCTGTCAGAATGCTGCACCTTTGTAATTGTGACCACATGCAACAGTTACTGAGTCATCGAGTCATTTTCGACTTAAATAACCTTTTCTTAGACTCATGCTAAGGTAATGAAAACACAACAATATATATTTTTAGATCATGAAACTGATGAAAACTTACCAATAACTTATAATAACTTTTCACTCCATTTCTGCCATGATTTACAAATAGATTGCCCTAAATGCCACACACTGGACCTTTAACTGCAGCCTTTCTAGTTAATTTCATGTGTTGATATGTTTTACTTCCATACTGTCACAACATTGTAACTATTTCTGTCATCCTCTTAAATCCAGATTAGCCTGTTGATCACATCACAACATCAATTCCTGCTCCATGGTTTATTAAAACCTGCTTTTTTAAAAGTTTGTCCAGCCTGATAAATCAATTTTTTTAATTTGTTTTGATGGCCTACAGTGCAGTCGTCCTGGGGAGCCGACATGCTAATAGAAAATAGAGGGAACTCTGTATCACTTGATGGATGAGGGTGTGTTATCTGAACTGGTCAAAGGCCAGGATGAGGAGAGGATGTGCAGAGGAGATGGGGGTTATTGTTTGCTAAACATGTTCCTCTTTAACAGACAGGCGGGATGTGTTCTCAGCACTTGAACACAAGGCCTAAGTATAAACTCATTGGTATTAAAATCGTGATTTTTTTTAAAATCTTAAGTCTGATTAAAAATTGGCAGAAGTACTTTCATTCTTTTAATTCTCTTCATTCCTGACATAAAGAGATCACTTCGCATCCTGCTTAAGATCTAAAAAGGATTTCTGTGGAATCCATATCTGACACACCCCAAGAGAAAAATTCAATGCTACAAATGTTCCTTTGTGACTTAGCTAAGACTCATTTTTTTCTGCTAAGATCATCTCAATTTATTGGCCTTTTTGGTGTTAAATTTACAAATAATTATAGATACACAATATATACAATAAAAGAAAAAGTCATCAGTAATTTGTTGTAATAAACAGGAAAAAAAAGAAAACAGCAAATGGAATATCTCTTCATTTCATTCCTTTCTTCATCTGACTCTGCTGCCTCCCGGTGGTCATCCAGTCACTGTTACATTTTAGGCCTTATGTTCAAAAAAACCCAAGTTTATTGTAGTAACTTTTAGGGTTGGTGGAGGTAATGTGTTAAATGAAATGACACAAAGTTTGTTCAAGAAGAGATTTTAAATGAGCATGTTAGGGCAGGATACAATTTGATTTTCTTCATTGTTTTTATCTTAATATTATGATCAAAACTGATTTGCTTGAAATAATTGCAGCCCTGCTTAAAAAAGTAAGAGCTAACAAAAACAATTATAAAATGTGTTTTTTTACCTGCATGAGGAGGGGTGGTGGTTATGGTGTTTTTTTAGGGAAGGGTTGGTCAGGGTGAAGTTAAAGAACTTTGTGACAATTCATGAGAAAAATAGAAAAATAAAAAGTCCAGTTTAGAGTGTGCCTTTTTAATTATAATTCTATTCACAGATTGGAGTTATTTGAATTTTTCCCATAAAATTCAAGTTCATCATAATTTGATTTAACTAATGTTTAAATCAAAGCTAAACAGAAATGTTTGCTCTCCAGCTCTTTTAAACCACAGAGAATATGAACACTTTGACACTATGAGAGAGATGAGAGAGTCTTGACACACAGTTTACTTCATAGCCAAGGTCAAAGGTTCATCAGTACAAATGAACCTTTCAGCTTATTAGGTATACAACATAAAGATTTAATTTAATATGTTTTAATACTGCTCTATATTCCAATTTGATACAGAAAAAGAATTTAAAAAACACAAGAGGAGGACAGAATTGAAGAATAAAATGCACGCAGTCTTGAAAAAGGGCCTGTTAAGGCAATAATAACACCTACATGATCAACAAGTTGTCAGTTGGAGACAGATTTTCTTAAGACTTTCCTGTCAGTTGACATGCTCTTTAAACCGCTCAACACCTAAGTTTAGAAACCCTAAGCCCCCCCCCACCTGTTTTATTTTTCTGCAAAGATCTCATAAACATGTTGTTTGTGGTCATAATGTGACACAAATTATTATTTTTCTTTAACTTCCTCTAAGTCACACACGCAACACCAGTATTACTCCACCAGTTAAATGCAGCCAGCTCGAGTGCAACACGAGAGCCTGCTGAGTTTTTTACACAGAATGGGCGATTTAAATTTTATTTCCTTCAGTATACTACATTAGTTTATTAAATTGCTTCTCTTATTAAAATGTATGGAGGGTTGCTTTTTTAAGGTAGCTTAAGACAGAAAAGACACATATAGTTAAGGCAATGCAAGACAAGGTACTTAGATGAGCTAATTTGTCATTAGATTTGCAACGCTGGCAAAAATGCAGCCTCCTCTTCCCGCCACACTTACCACTGCACCACCTGGTTTGTAAAAGCAGAGTTTCCTTACATGTCACTGTTTCCATCCGAACATCAGTTTCCTCAGGTGATGTCAACCAAGCGAAATTTCCAAGTCTTTATACCAAACTTTCTACACCTGACCCTCCACATCTTTTCCCCTCCACATTTTTAGCTCTACTACCAGAAATAAGTAACACAATCAGTAAAATTAAAATTCATAATAAAATAAAAATTAATTTGTAAAATTGTCTCTTTTAAGAATATTCGGTGTATTTAAATCAAACACTTTATGAGATTATCTTTTCTTCATGGCTTGTGTCTACAGAACATACAGTAAATCCTGCCCTAACTGTGCTGGTAATCATTTAGGCTAGATTTAAGTCAGATATGCTTGTTAGGGGAGATTTTTTTACAACTGTGGTTTTTGTCACTCGTCCATGTTAATGCTTGCACTGCTCCCCTGCCTCAATGTTACCAACCACAGGTTTCAGTTTGAGCGAGCAGTAGTTGATTTTTGCAGACGTCAGCCTCCAAAGTCAACGTTCACCTGTGTGTGACTTTTGTTCATCTATGTTTATCCAAAACCAATCAACTGTAAGCAGGGGAACATAAATGTAGTTAAGCTTTGAATCTTTTTTGATTTATTAGCAGCAGAAGTGACTTTATTAAATTTATTTCTGTGAAATATAAAGGTAGATTGCACAAAAAAGTAAAACACACGGATTGATATACAAGTTAAATGCAACAAACCCTGCAAATGCAAAAACAAACCACATCTGTATGGGCTAACCAGCCAGATAAAGATCAATCACGCTAAATTTAAAGTTTGAGACAAAGTAGACGCGTAGTCACTCCACATTTAGATGATAAAGCGATAAAAAGTTGTCTCAGAGCCTTCATTATGACCTTTTCTCATGTGAAAATGATTCTACTTGACGTTGACATGTTATGTGGTTATGCTTACATGCAATGCTCTGTGGTTAAAAATGAAACTGTTTTTAATTAAATACAAAGTGTGAAGTGTGTGTCTAACTCTATCAGAGGATGTTTACAGGCCAGAACATTCTTGCTTTGAGTGTTGCTTCCTTAGTAGCAAAACACAAGTAACATCTGTCTGATAAAAGATTCAGAAAAATCTGTCTGATTATGGACTGGAGTGAAAGGTTTGCAGGTAATTTCGCTCGGAGCTCAGACCTAGCTTGTTTCTGTCCGAACTCTCACCACTAATCTTTGTTCCTAAACATCTTGTGACCTGAAGTTGAATTCAGTTGTAATTACAGAAATGCTGTGCAAATGCACTATAAATCGTTCGAGCTGTGTGCAGCTTAAATGATTTATGCTACTTTAGATATATTTTTGTTAGCCACTTTTAAAGGTCCAGTGTGTAGACATTAAAAAGATCTGTCTGTAGAACATAGCAGAAATTGAAAATTATATTTATTGTGATATTTTCATCAGAGTAAAATCACCTGAACAAATAAATTGTTGTGTTTTCTTTATCTAAGAATCTAAAAATTTGCTGTTTTAAGTCTATCGTGGGTCTTCTTCCATGGAGTCAGCCATGTTGCACCTCTATGTTTCTACAGCAGCCCAGAATGTAGAAACAAAACACCGGCTCTTAAAAGAGCCTGTCACATTTTCCTGGAGTTTCAGGTTCCTCTCCAGCCTTGGTAGAGCAGGGTGAGTGAAGAGATACTCAGCTGGGTGAAATCTACAGCTTGACCACTGGATGACATTAAATTCTACAAACTGCACCTTTAAGAAAATAACAGATGGATCCATTGACAATATTTGATGGTTTTGACCTGCTGAAACTTACACTTCTAAAATGTGCTCTCATTAAAGCAAACGTCACTGGTTTTGCTACCTTAATATTTTTTTTAACCTTTATTAGGTTATTGACACAATTCATTTAGTGTGTGTGTGTATGACATTTGCAATGCAAAATTCTACATTTAGTAAAATAATTTGGGTTGCTTTTAATTCCTAAGTATTTGTTAATTTATACTAACAAATATTAAGGGGGTGGGGTATTGGGGGGTGATGGTGTGGTCAAATGGTTACAACACACATTTAAAGCCTTGTTAAAAACCTTGATAGAAGCTTCTAATATTTTAAAAAAGACATTCAGTACAGCTCTACCATGTGTCAAGATGGTCCAAAGCACTGTTGTGGACTACTTCTACGAATAGAAAATAATATTTGAAAACAAATAAAAAACAAAACACAAAAACTACATGTACTTTTTAACCTGCGCTTTGTGCATTAAAACACAACCTCACTCTCAGATACCGAACACACCGGCGAACCCCGTAGCATCTGTGTACGAGACTCAAAACTCTTCCTGCCAGTGAGACCTTCTAACAGATGCAGTTTTGAACGTGTTTTAAAACAGTCTGGTTACGTTTAAGCAACAAAGCTACCTGATAAGGGCTAGGTAGCAATTTCCTGCCTTTTACTTTCACTGGGACTCAAACCCACAGCCCCTGTGTAGCCCACCCTTCTCGCCTAACCTTTCACACAATGGTTACGTTTGACAGATGCTTAAGGGGCGGCCCCTGTTTTAAAAAGTGACACCAAGTGGGGTGAAAACAGGTTGGATGTGTGACAAATTTTTAACCAAGTGTTAAAATATATATTTTTTTAAATTCACAGTTTTTGCCCATATATTTATACATATTGCTTAACGAGCAATAATATCATTCATTTGTCATGTTTCCATATCCTTTGTTAAAACCGCATGAACCAGCAGCAGGGAGGGAGGGGAACCACGGTGCATCTGCACACACACACACACTTGCACAAAGTATATATGTTGAGTTTCTTTTCGCAGAATCACCCACACCGTCTCGCCCCCCCCCTCACTCTTCTTCACCTCCTCTTACTGAGAAGCGTTGACCACATGACCGCAGATTGATTGCATGCTGGGTAGTTTCAGGTGATTTTTTTAGATTTTTTTTTTTTCTTTTTGTCATGGTCTGCTTTACCTCCCACACTTTCAGACACACACACACACACACACACAC
>JAQNCA010123995.1:0-17107 GCA_029783725.1 Acanthurus tractus | reverse complement strand
AGCGGCAACACAATGAAAATCACATGACAAGAATTGTGTGGGTGAAAATCACCCGACGTTAGTGTTCTAGGGTTAATGGCAAACCTAGCGAAATTAAGCTAATGTTATTAAAATGTACTCTTTGCTGTGAAAAAACAAACTTCTGATCATTCATTGCTCTCAATATGATAAATTTAATGCTATTACTTTATAAATATGTTCAAGTGATTTCATAAGTATGTAGTTTTTGTCAATTTCTAAGATGCTGTCCAAGTAAATATGGCAAATATCTAGAAAAAAATTTATGGAGATGTACTAGCACTGGTAATACAACCAATTCTAATGTAACAAACTGACACATGCTGGTATACTTACAATACTACCATTGCATAGTCTGTAATTAATTTTTTTACTTCAGTTTTAAAATCAATACATGAATCCTAAAACATTTTATGGTGCAAGACCACGCACTCTTCTGGTCCTTGTACCAGAAAATCCACAAGGCTCTGATGGCGAGCTGAGTGATGACGATGACCAAATAGAGGATCCTGATTATTGGCCCACGAAAGCAGAAGAGACTGGGGACAGTTCTCTTGATTCCCTAGATGAAGAAGATGTTGCCGCAAATAGCGAATCTTCTACACAGCCGCTCCGTAAGAGGAGCAGAAAAGGGAAACACACCCTCAAAACAGTTTCCTTGGAGGAGCCAGATGACATCTCTGACCCAAGTTCTCCCCACTGCCCAAACAAAGGCACAAGAGGAATTTGGAAGCATGAAGACATTGAGGAGTTCCAGGTTCCTGTTTCAAGTTTTGAACCCCCTGAGACTGTACAGACACCCTTCCAGTACTTCAAAATGCTCTTCACTGAGGAGATGACTGAGCATATTGCTCACCATACCAATCTGTACTCTGCCCAGGAGTTGGGGGATCCAATCAAGACTAGCCCTGAAGAGATTGAAGATTTCCTGGCAATCCTACTCTTTGTGGGTGTTTTCAACTTTCCATCCCTGGACGACTACTGGCACCATGAGTCACGTTTCAGTGTGATAGCTGACATCATGTCAAGGAAGAGATCCCAGCTGTTACGCAGGTTCATTCATTTCAATGATAATCGACAGTGCAATGAGAGTCCAGACCGATTTTACAAAATTCGTCCCCTTTTTGAAATGCTTCGTGGTCAATGTCTCCAGATACCATCCACTTACAAGCACAGTGTGGATGAAGTCATGGTAGCATACAAAGGTACAAGGGCTGGTACTCTCCACCAGTACATTGCCAACAAGCCAGACAAGTGGGGCTTTAAATTGTTCTGCAGAGCCGGCTCATCTGTCGTCCTCCATGACCTACTACTCTACCAAGGGGCATCCACATTCTTTAATGTTGCCCTGAGTAAGCAGGAGCAGATGCTACCCTCTAAGTGGTGACAACCCTGTGCAAAACCATTACACTGCCACGGCACTCTGTTGTCTTCTGTGACAATTACTTTACCAGTTTCAACTTGGTTCAGGACCTACATGCCTCCCTTGGTGTCAAGTGCATTGGCACTGTCCGACCAAACCACATTGGTGGAGCTCCCTTGATGACAGACAAAGAGCTGATGAAGAAAGGTCATGGAGCTTGTGATTACAGGTCTGCAGAAGGGGTGATCGCAGTAAAATGGCTTGACAACAATTGTGTCAATCTTCTGACCAACGCCTGTGGGATCATGCCTCTTTCAACTGTCAAACGGTGGAGCAAAGAGTCACATGCGAAGATTGCCATCCCATGCCCGTCACTAATTCCTGCCCACAATGAGCATATGGGAGGGATTGATCTTTCTGACATGCTGGTACATCTGTACAAGACCCCTGCCAAGTCAAGATGATGGTACCTTCCACTCTTCGGATACATCCTTGACCTGTGCATTGCAAATGCCTGGCTAGTCTACAAGCGGGGCTGTGGCCTACTGAACCAGAAAACAATGTCCCTCAAAAGGTTCCATCTGGCAGTTGCCCACAGTTTGAACCAAGTCAACAAGCTAGCATCCAAAGTTGGCCGACCATCGTCTTGCTCACCACCACCCCAGAAGAAACGCTACACCCCAAGACCCTCACAACCCAAAACCACAACCAGATGTCCGTTACAACAACAACGATGAGGTGTAGTGAGATGAAAAGTTCAGAATTCTAATGTTTTCCCGTGTTTTGCAATGTTTTCCTGTGTTTGGGATGTTTTCCTTTGTTTAAATGCAGACTAGCAATGCTACATGGCATACCACCAGAAATGTGGATCTTGCACCTCAAAAATTTTTGTTCTGTTGTACGATCGCATAGATAAGGTGTGTTGAGACAGAAATGTGAGAAATGTTTTCCTGTGTTTTGCAATATTTTGCACTTTTTGTATACAAGCAAGGAATGTTTTGTACTGCAGCATACAATTAGAAGTGTATCTAATTTAAATATTTGTTCTAATGCACCACTACACAAAGGTCAAGACGGAAAAGTTTCAAATGCAGTGTATTCTTGTTTTTTGGCAATATTTTCCATTGTTCAAATAAAAACCAGCAATGTTTTGCAGTTTACTACCAGAAATAAAGTGGATCCAGTGCCCTTAAACATTTTATGTTGTTTATTTCTTCAAAATGTTAGCATTATATCTGACTTTTTCTACTTCTTTTGATATTTGTATGTATTGCAGTACTTTAACTGCAACTGTGAAACAAAATCTCGACCATTTGGTAGAGGCCTATATTCAAAAAAATGTGGTGTCTGTTAAAAAAAAAATCATTGATTGTTGTTATTACTATACCAAGGGAATAAGAAATGCAAACAAAAAAATATTTCACTGTTTTTTTCTTGGTGGGGTTGTTAAAGGGTGCTTTTAAGTAAGTCTTTACAATAGAAAGTGTGGTGTGCAATAAGTGAGTTAGGTGCGTTGTAAGAGACAGGGCAAGTGTGGATCCAGCCCATCTGGCCAGAGGACCATGGGAGAGAATTTTTGTACCACTTCTTGAAGATTGAAACTATGTATAAAGTTGAAAAAAAGAGTTGGAAAGAGTGTTGGCAATTTGTTAGTGTGGGGTAAAATAGGAGTCACTTGCATCAGCACAAGAATCTACAACACATGTCCCAACTTTTTAGAAGTTTCAGGAGTGTCTGCCTCTTGATAGCAGCTCTCACATGCCCGCAAATGAGATCCCGGAGTCTAGAGCAAGTAAGCAAGAGCGCACAGGCTTAAGCGACTGCGTGTGTGACTGATCATGTAGCGACCCCTAAAGAGTCAGTGAGAGCATATGGGTGTGCCTGTCTCTGCAGCGTGTGACTGTCCGATAGAAACACCTACCTGAAATTACTTTTTGCCGGTTGGAATGTCTGCTACAATACTGTTTTGAATATTGGTTATCTTAGATTTAAAGTATAAGGTAAATTCATTGCATTTTTTCTGTTGAGTATAGCTCAGCAAGTATTGATTTAGAGGGAATGACCAATTTAGCCTTTGCTCTAAACAGAAACTTAGAATTATTAAGATTTTCAGAAATGAGTTGAAAAACGTAGTGCTGTCTAGATCGTTTCATTTGCTGAGCGAATCCTTATATTTAATATAATCAAATAGCAATTTTGTTTTGTGCCATTTGTGCTAAAATTTGTGGCAAGTTCTTTTTTGTGCCCTAACTCTTTCCACACTCCTACATGGTGCTTTACATTTACTTAAAGTTATCTTGGATTTTAATGGAGCAATATCATCTAAGATTTTTGTCTCTGACTTGTGAAAATTATTGATTAAGTTGTCACATGAAAACAGAGAGGATAAGTTTAAATCAGAATTATAATTAAGATTAGACTGTAAAGTGGCATATCAAGATAAACGTACTGTATGTGTTGATTTTAGTTTAGTCAAAGGTTTGGTCATCCAGACCACATTGAAAAAGATACAAAAAATTTCTGATATCTCAACATCTAGATTGCAGTTTAGGGTTATATCAAGGCCTTTGGAGATGACCAGATCAAGAGTATGACCCTGACTGTGAGTAGGGCCATCTGTGTGCTGTATGAAATCAAATGTGAAAAACATGTCCGAAACTGGTTGCAAAATGATCTATGGTATTATCAATATGATGTTGAACTAACAAGAAATAAAAACTGAATCATATTCAACAGAGATCTTTAACAACGGCTCAGTGAATTAATCTACAAAGCCATGTTTAAGGTTTGGTGGACAGTAAACTGTGAGTACTAAACTGGGATATAGACATTTGATGACCATGGCTAAGTACTCAAAAGTAGATTAATTACCAAATAAAATATTCCTGCCAGAAAAAATATCTGAGGAAATAGCAGCAACACCACCATCCTTCATGTTAACCCTTGAACAATGTAAAGATGAAGAATTAAGAGGAGATGCTTCATTCGGTTCCTTGCTACCAGTTTGTCTAAGCCATGTCCCAGTAAGGAGATTACAATCAAGCCTGTGAGAAGTCATAAAATCATTAATAATGAAAGTTTTGTTATTAACAGATCTAGGAGTAAGTAATACAAACTTTAAGGAGCCTGCAAAATAACTAAAGATATTAGCAGTAGAGTCAGGCATGTGGTTGCTAAAGGTTTTTGGGCTGCGGCTTGTGAAGTCTCAAACACAGGGGCTGCAAGTCTACATGCCATTGACTGGAATTCCTTGCCATGACATTATTTATTCCTACCTACATTATAACAAAATAAATAGTGGAATGCAGGTTAATGGGAGCTGGAATGGGTTCAATTTAATTGATAACATTGCCACCAGGGAAATAGTAGGTGTTAGCACTGGGCAGAGTTAGGTATCTAACAGTAGAGTCACCCACTATTAAAATTTCAGAATTACTGCTTACAGTACAGTCGCTGTGGGTTGCAAGTTTTGGAGGCTGGTAAACTTTGCTAGCCAGGCTAGCACAATTAGCATCTGCTTTGGTGTGACCATTGGCTTCAGCAGCACAGCCCCCTGGCACGAGAGACCACAGCCGGGAGCAGGTGGAGGTTGGAGAGCAGCCGAAGCAGCTGTTGGTCTCGAGGATGCAGTGGGAGTTCCACCTGTCCTCCAGTGGTGAGGTGGACAGAGCCTTTATCATGCCTCTGTCCTAATAACTGCCTCTGACGCATGTCAGAGGGAAAGACATCTCTTGAACTGGGATTGCTGCCTGAGGTTCTGGACATTTTGGACAAGCATGCTGCTTCTCCATTAGCAAGATTAGCATTTAGCACCTGTGGGGGCAGTGCTGGCATATTGGCAAGAGGGGAGAAGAAGTTAAACAGCTCCAAGTTGGTAGTGTCATCCTGGGGGTCAAAGAGGCGAAGAGACTATCTTTTCTTGCCCTTGGCTACCAAAGTCTAGGTGGAGCAGCCAGGAGATAGGTCGCTGCATCATTGTTGGTTACCTCCGCTTGTAGGCTGGAGGGCTCAGGAAGCTCTACTGAAGGTAACCGGCAGCCATGATCAATCTGCTGCTGGAGAAGGACCGAGATGAAATGATTGATGGAGGCTTCTTCATTTCTGAGCTTGGAGATAGTCAAGGGGGTAATTATGTCTGGTGGTTTATCCTGGGTTTTACCTCTAAAAAGGATGTTAGGTTAGTATTCAAGGATAAAAAAGAGAATGGTGACTGGTTAGCCAAGTCATTAGGCCAAAAAACAAACCAAGTTTGGGTAGTAGCCGACTGCTGAGTGAGCCATTGCTATCTGAGCAGGAGCATAGTTGTTTTTCTGTAAAAAACTTATGATCAGTGCAAGCAATTGCTGAAGTCTCAATTCCCAATAACTTATGCAGTTTAGAGTGATCAGGGTCTAAAGGCTAAATGTAAAATATAAAACTTGAAACTATATAAATAGTCAGCTTATGAAGGAATTTTTTTGTGAATGGGGGCACAGTGTCCTATGTCTGAACTGGAGGAGGTCCAGCAGATTTTCTTTGGCATTATTATTTTTTTAACAACAAAATAGGTCAAAAGGATATCCATCCATCCATTTATCCTACTGTCCAATCAGCCATATATTAATTCATTTTCTTCCACTTGCAGAGGCAGTAAGCTACAATGCAGTGTACCAGATATCTCGGTTCTTACTAGGCAATCCTTTGCATTCACTGGCTTAGTGAAAACATATATAATATCTCTAGCTTGTTCTTGGCGTACCCTGGGGCCTCCCAGTCCAATGTTGTTCAGTCAGCATCCTGATCAGATGCAGATGAACTCCTCTTCAAATACATTTCATGTATATTACAGCATTCTTCTTTACAGCATTATTTATGTATGTGTTTTCACCCATTTCCTGAAAATAGCCATTCTTTTCATTGCTGCTGCCATTTTCCAAAGCATGCTGTACTGTTGTTGACTCTGGTGGTACCTACAGTGGGTGATATGCTGTTTTTGGTTCCATTTAAAATGTAAGAACACAGTGATATCTGATTTTCAGGATGTTTAAATACAAAACCCAATTTTTAAAGAAATTGGGACACTAGGTAAAATATAAATAAGAACAGAATGAAAGGATTTGCAATTCCTTTTCAGTCTATATTGAATTAAATACAGCACAAAGACAAGATATTTAACGTTTAAACTGATCTCTTTTTTTTTTTGGAAATATACACTCATTCTGAATTTGATGCCTGCAACACATTCCAAAAAAGTTGGAACAGGTGCAATAAAAGTCTGAGAAAGTTGAGGAATGCTCAAAACACCTGCAATGACCTGTTAGTGTCATAAGCCTATATTGCAGCATACCAAGGGGCTGATCAAGGGCAAGCCTGAGCCAGCCCTTACTATACACTTTAAGTCTACTCCTTAAAATATGAAAATGGTGGTTCCCTTGGACAGGGGCTTGATAAAGGCTATGGCTCCCATTCTACTTTTGGAGACCTTTGGAACCACAAGTAAAAATCTCCATCCTGAGACTGAAGAGTTCTCATTGGACAATAGGGTACGATAATCTCCAAGATATGATGGTGCCGGACCATTAAAATCTTTGTAGGAAAAGAGAAGGATTTTGAATTCTATTCTGGATCTCACAGGTAGCCAATGCAAGGATGCTTACATTGGGAAAATCTATTCTCTCACTCAAGTTCTTGTTAGCACACATACTGCTGCATTCTAAATCAACTGTGGACTTTTTAAAGACTTATTGGAGCAGCTTAATAAAAAATAATTGCAATAGGCCAGTCCAAAGGTAACACGGATTAGTTTTTCTGTATCTTTTTGAAAATGAATGTTCCTGATTTTTTCAGTGTTATGGGGATGAAAAAGGCAGTCCTAGAAAGTTGTTTAAAATGGGAGTTCAATGACATATCCTGATCAAAAATAACCCCAGATTTCTCACAGTGGAACTAGATGCTGAAGTAAAACTATCTTAATTCGTAATTATATCATTAGATGTGTTTCAGTGTTGTTAAGGGCCAAGTACCATAACGTTTTTGTTTGTTTGAGTATAATGACTGAAAATTATTTAGTTTTCAAATCCCTAAGTCATGCTTGAAGTTTAGTCAATTAATCACTTTCATCTGATTTTATAAATAAGTATAGTTGTATGTTATCCACAATAAAAACTGATGGAATGATGTTTAATCATTATGTCTAGTGAAGCATATTAGGTAGATAAAATTTGCCCAAGCACTGAACATTGTGGAACTCCATGGCTAACTTTGGCACATCTGTGAGATTTATTATTAACATGTACAAACCCACAGTGATCAGATAAAGAGGACTTAAACCAACTTATCGCTGTTTCTTTAATACAAATCAAATGTTCTAGTCTCTGTAGTAGAAAGTCATGTCAGTGGTTTCAATTGTAGCACTAAGATCTAGCAAGACAAGTACAGAAACAAGTCTTTTGACTGGTGCTTATAGGAGGTCATGAGTTACTTTACCAATGCAGTCTCTGGCCATGGAGTACTCTAAGGCCAGAGTGAAATTCCTCATACAGGCTGTGGTTATGCAGAAAGTGACATGATTGATTAGTGACAGAATCTCAGAAACTCTAGAATCTTGGAGATATACGGAAAATTTGATATAGGTCTGTAGTTGGCTAAGACTTCAGGATCGAGGTTTGACCACAGCTACTTTGAATGACTCAGGCATTTACCCTGTTGACAAAGACAGATTTATGATATCTTGTAAAGATGTACTAACTAGAGGCAAAGCTTCTTTAAGAAGCCTAATTGGGATGGAATCGAGGAGACAGGTTGACGGTTTTGATGAAAAGATAGTTGATGTAAACTGATGAAGGTCAATGTGAGAAAAGCAGTCTAAATATATATCTGGCTTCATAGCTGTCCCTGAGGTTACCTTGTTTGAGGAAAGATCACTACCTGAAAAAATTTAGAGTATGGACCAGGAGTGTGGTACACTATTATAAATAGAATTGGTTGTACCATTGTTACGGCCCTGAGCTGTAGGGTCCTACTCCTCTCCTTCCGCTGTGTGAGTGTATGTGTGTGTGTCTGTCCAATTGAGTTACAGTGGTCAGGACTCCCGAGTGCATGTCCTTCCGGCCCTGGAGTTATCCCGGCGGCTGAGGATTGGTGCGGCTGGTTGGCTCCAGCAATCCAGAAGTGACCACTATGATAAAACGCCGGTGTGCCCTGCTGATGGCAGCGGACACCATTTGGGCCAGGGTAAGATTTAAATACTGATTTCTATTTGGGTGCACTCATAGGTTTTGTCTCTATTTAGTATTAACTAGGTTTAGAGGTGCTGATCACTTGTATTTTTGTTTTCACCACTTTGGCAGTGTAGTTAGTTAGGTTTTGCTTTAGGAACATTTGTGTCACTGTCTCTTAGTTATTAGTTAGTCAGCTCCATTTTGTTTTATGGAGTCCTCTTTTTGTTATATTTGTTTCATTGTTTTGACCGCACCTGGTGGCCCTTTTCTGTTAAGTAATCAATACCCACCTGTCTTTTAAATAAATACACTCCACTGATTGTGTTGTGTGTTACTTCCTTTTCTCCATTACGAGCTGGGTTTGTAGCATCATTTTCTAGGTTGGGCGTGAAAGATTCAGTATAAAATTTAAGAATGAGGAATACATTTAGTTTAGGGTTGCTTAATAAGCTAAAATTGTAACAACAACAAACAATGATACTTAAATAAAACAATAAAAAAAATTTACCACAGCACATGTTGAAAACATCGAAGATGTACCTTTTACTTCTGAGGAACTCAAATCCTTACATAAAATGTTGATAAATTGTTGGCTGATTTCTTTACTCACTTTCAAGTAAAGAAATTAGCCAACAAACCCCCATCCCTGTTTCACAGGAAGAAGACCAAGACCAAGTTCATACTTGATCTCATTTGGCAAATCGCTATGCCTGAAATTTTGGTTCAAATGAATTTTTTTAGTGGCCCAGAATATACCACGATTTCTTGTCAATTCAGTTACAAAATATAGTCACATGGATTCAGAAGCTCAACAACAAAACCCTATAAATTTATAAAAACTTAATGTTAAACTGCTGTTTTTGCAGACCTCCCTTCCCTACCAATCAAGAACCAAATAACTGTAAAAAATAATACAATCTCTTAAACTCTGACAAAATGATTATTTTGCAACAGAAAGGATAAGGGGTTTATCAAAAACATTAACAAATCATCTTATATTACAGACAACTTCCATTCTCAGGCCTTACATGCATGCAGGGAAAACTTAGACCAGAACCTACCTGAACAACAGACTGTCCAATGGCAGCATCCTCTGACACCACTGCAGTGTAGAGGTCACAGCTAAACATGGGTGCGTTGTCATTCACATCTGTAAGGTTAATGTTCACTGTAGTAATAGCACTAAGAGGTGGAGTGCCGCCATCACGAGCCTCCACTGTGAGGAAGTAGTCCCTGCAGGTCTCAAAGTCCAGAGACTTGGCAACTAAAATGGCACCTGGTATACGTGAGAAGAGAAGAAGAATGGAAATATACATTTGAATAACTAGCAAAATGAAAACTTTAATTTAAAAAATCACGTAAGGGAGAAAAGAAAATCTAGCTAAGGTCTGCTGTCAAATGAAAAACAGCTATTGAGTGTTTGTGGTTGGCTGAAGGTGTTCAAAGACTCATCTATTTGTTTAATTCTGTTAAAAAAAACCCTGAAATGAGTAAAATCAACAAAGAATTTCTCTACTAACTAGTACTGTGTGTGTCCAGGGCCTAATATGTCTATTCCTCTGTGTCAAAACATGTAAATGACTTACACTGTTGCACTGAATGGCATATTCCTTCATAGCATTTAAACACACTATAGTTAATGTAGATATCTTTATAATCCCACAGGCAAAAATAGTCACAAACAATTGCACTTTGTCTTCCTGTTTGAGAGAGGTTTGCGAAAAGCCACTGTGGTTGGCCATTTTAAGAAATTAATAAGCCTTTCTAAAAACCAAACTATATATTTGTGTTTCTGAACATTAATGTCTTTAGAAGGAACCAATGGAATTGAGACTGAGTCAGAACATATAGGGCACAAGAAAAAGAAGTAGCCTGATGGATAATGCAGAACACTCTCTTGCCTGTAATAATCCCTGGGGAATGGGGATATAAGGCTCAATCATTGGACAAAGCAGCAGCTTGAGCCATTTTTTTTCTTCCTTGATCCTGTGGAATAAGGGCTCTTGCATTTTTTGTCATTTTATTACCATATTTTAATTCCTTCCCCTCGCTTCCTGTGGCCATTTTAATAATCCTTGTAGCATGCTGAAATTTCGCACCACCCAAGACAATTGTGAAGAAATATAAATGAGTCATAGCATTTTTCCCTCATATCAGAGTTATAACAAGTGCAGCCAGACCTTTCCCCACCATGCCTGTTTGACAGAAAGACTACATGGTGTTTTCTGCAACGTGCATATCTGAGCAACATTTTACTATTACCATTACACCATACAATTATACCATTCTAGAATAATGCACTTCTACTGGTAGCAGCAAAGACTGGTAGCTCTCAATCATAACTCTATTTTTGCTGTACTTTTATCTTATTTTTGCCAACTACTGATGAATACTTCTGTGGGGATAAGAGTTTATTCAAGAGATGAGATTCTTGCAGTAAAATGGAGCAAATCATGAGGATTCCACTCTGTTCCAGCTTGGAAGTGTTTTCGTGGATGCCATGATGGTGCAAATGTGAAGGCGAGGAGAAATAAGCCCTGTTTACTATCAGTCATCATGATGGAAATGTCAACTCTCTACCCAACAAAAGTAATGAGCTGGAGACACTGGTGACTGTGATGATCAAGTGTCTTGCCACTTTATACCACAGAGTGTCAGTAGTGTTTCTAACAACACATAGTGTGTGGCATTCGTGAGCTTCTGCATCAAGAGAATGATTTCAAGTGGACAGCCAGACATGAAAACTAGTGGCAAAAGTTGAAAGAGGCACTGACAACTGCACCTGCGCTGACATTCTACGACCCAACGAAGAGGATCAAAGTGTCAGCAGATGCATCAAAAGATGGAATTGGCGCAGTACTCTTACAAACTGAAGATGAGCATTGGAAGCCAATGGCTTTTGCATCCAGATCTATGACAGAGACTGAGTGTCGATATGCTCAAATTGAAAAAGAATGCCTAGGGTTAGTGTATGGGCTGGAGAGGTTCCACAGCTACATTTATGACCAACCCTTTTTCACTGTTGAAACAGACCACCTTCTCTGAACTCATCTATACACCAGGAAAACACCTGATAATTGCTGATGCGCTCTCACGAGCACCCACAAAGAGCACAGTGAGTACGACTGAAGAGGATGTTCAATGTCATGTGAACATGGTGTTTTCTGCACTTCCTGTCTCAGACACCAAATCTAGAATAATAGCAAATGAAACAGAAAAAGACATAGAACTACAGTATGTCCTTGAAAACATGAGAAATGGTTGGCCTCTGGGTTCCTGTCCACAGTTCTATAACATTAGAGGTGAACTGTGTGTTGTTGATGGACTATTGCTAAAGCAAAACAGAATTGTCATTCCACAAAAGTTGAGAAATGACATACTGCACAGGGTCCATGAAGGTCATCTCAGTATCGAAAAGTGCAAAAGGAGGGCAAGGGACACAGTTTTCCAGCCTGAAATCAACAAAGACATTGAGAAACTGGTAAGCAGATGTGAAATGTGCCAGAAGCACAGGAACAAGCAGACCAAAGAGCCAATGGTGGTAGCTGAAATGCCAACAGTACCATGGTAGAAGGTTGGAGTTGGCATTCATGTACAGGTAGAAGAAGAACCGCTACACGGATATCGGTTGTGGTCTACGGTTGAGCAAGCATGGATATAACAAAGAAGTCAAAGCTAATGGCAGAAGAATGAATGGTGTTTCTTGTGTAACCAGCAAACATAACAGTGACTACCTGGAAAGTGTACCAGGAGTGCTGCCTCATGTGCTTTACTGAAACCAGGCTGCATCAAAACATCTCAGTCTCCTGTATGGATCTACCTGGCTTCACTTTGATACATTCAGAAAGAGATGCTAAAGCCAGTGGCAAGATAAAGGTGGGGGAATGACCTCATTTGTGAATAAGAATTGGTGTAATCCTTCTCATATTACTGTCAAGAGAAAATGTGTTGCCAGACACTTAACTATTGGTAAGAGTTGGTCCACAACCATATTTTTTTCCAAGATAATTCAGTCATATCTTAACAATCCTTAACCCAAAGCAACTGCCTAAGTTCCATGTGGTGTTATCCATGAAACTTTTGCTAGGATGCAGATTAAACATCCTTAAGCACTCATAATAATATCAGGAGACTTGAATTATGTTATCCTCTCCTCCCACATGACTGGATTTACACAGTTTTTTAACTGTCCTACTGGATAAAATAAAACACTTGATCTGCTTTACTTTCTGCTTTAGCCTACAGAGCAACTACATTACAACCACTAGGCGGGTTGGATCACAACCTGGTCTCCTTGCAGACCTCTTACAAACCTTGTGTGCTGAGGTAGCCTGTAACAATACCCTCACAGTCAGGAAAACAACATCTGAAACTGGTGAGGCTTTTAGGGACTGCATCTGTGTTCTTTTTCAGTTCTCTATTGTGGCATTTATCAGGAACTGGCAGGATTCCCAATGCAGGTTTTGACAAAGGCCTTCAAGGATACAAGGATACATGGATACCAGGAAGGTTTTTGGTCATTATACAACGGTTGTATAATGAAATTAAAGATTGGTTTCCTCTTGATTGATTAATTGATTGAAGAAGAAATAAAAATAAAATTATTAAACATCGAGGAGTGTAGATGGTGTGTCATGGTGTGAAGGAAGAAGCTGCTCTGTCGTCTGGTGGTACGGCAGCAGATACTTCTGTATCTTTTGCCTGACGGCAGCAGGGTGAACAGGCTGTGATTGGGGTGGGTGTTGTCTTTTAGCATCCTTTTGGCTCTGCGCAGGCACCTCACTTCCCTGATATCAGTGACTGGAGTCACAAAAACTGCCTCCTACCGAATACCTCATGGACAAAGGAAATGAAGGTGGATTTCTGAAGGTCCAAGCTCTCTCTTCAGCCAGAGAACATTTGTGGTGTGCGCATCGAGGTGGTGCCAATGTACAAATATCTAGGTGTACTCCTGGACAGGCAGTTAGACTGTTCTCTAAGCAGAGATGCACTATACAAAAAGCAGCAGAGCTGTGTTTTTTTCTTAAGGAGGCTCAGATCCTTAGACATGAGCAGAAAGATGCTGCAGATCTTTGACCAGTCTGTGGTAGCAAGTGTATATTCTATGTTGCAGTTTGCTGGGGAGACGGAATAAAGCATAAGGATGCAAAGTGACTGGACAAACTGATGGCTAGAGCTGGTTCTGGAACCAAGTTGGACTCACTGGGGGATGTGGTGAAGAGATGCACATAGAAGAAGGTAGAGGACATTTTAAATTACACTGATCATCCACACCTGATTAGACCAAATAATCTGCAGTAGCTGATGGATCATCTCTTCTCTACAATGCAAGATTGAAAGATACAGAAGATCATCCATACCTTACAGCCATTTGGCTTTTTAACTCTCTAGCCAATGGCAGAGATGAGCTGCAAGACATCTGAATTTTCGTTCTGGGATTAATAAAATACATTCTATTCTATTCTATTCTATTCTATTCTATTCTATTCTATTCTATTCTATTCTATTCTATTCTGTTAAGGTTCACATAGGCAGCAGTGACTGGCTTAAAATTTGTTCCATTTCAATGGCAATATTTCAGTGTACAAATAGTTGCCATTGTTTTTTGGCTGGTGAGTAAAGCAAATTTATCAGCTACCTGCATATTTTTTTCCAATCTCCTGAACAGCCATTTTAGACAAAGACATACAAAATATAGCATGTTGGTTGGTGGAAAGCCATTAACACCCTCACGGAATATAACCCCAGGAAATGTGGTTTTCGTGCTCTCTAAACTCTTGATTCTCTTAGCTCTTTTGAATCCTCTTTTATCTTGATTTTCTTTTTTGACTCTTGATTCTAACTCTCTTAAGCTGCCAAAGCCTAAAAATCTTAACCTTTTCCCTCTACTTTAGTTAAAGAATCCTAATTTTTCTTTTTACCTGTTAAGTTCATCTATTTTTATGCTCATGATTAATTCATGGTCAAGTCTAGCATTTGTTTTACTCCATATGATGAACCCAATGGACATCCCCAGGGTCTTCCAAGGATGGAGACTGAAAATTAAATAGACCACAGGTGTGAACATTAAAGTTATACATTAATTACAGAATTTTACTTCAGCTTTAGATAGAAACAAATAAATTCAAGATATGTTCTATATTTTTATATATTTAAATATATGAATATAAATTAAATTATATGTATTTCATCCACCATGACCCATTAGATCATTAACATAATTCACAATGAAAAGTTTAGCATTGAAAAGGAAGGAACAGTAAATTAATCAATGATTTTTAAGACTTTTAAGAAGTATACACTCAGAGCTTCTTAATTTTATGTCAAATGAGATAGCTAAGGTAATAGATAGCTATTGTGGGTAGATATCTATTGGAAGAAAGGAGTCAATAATTACTAGCACTACTGCTCAGAAAATGGCGATTTTAGAACATTCTTTTACTAATTGTAATGAGATATATATGTATATGTGAATCTTATATTAAAAGTCCTTAACAATTCAACCAACATTATCAGTAGATGACAGTACTGATATATAATGAGAATGCAATATTAAGTCAAAAATTATATCTTGGTCTAAGAAAGTGTTTAAAAAGTATATCTGTGAATATTCTCATTTGTCCAGGTCAGAGTCATATCTGGACAATTAAATCGAACGCAACTGGACTTTGTCAATTTGTCAGTGATAATGTTTCACCTGTAATCCAAGGGGCTTCATCAGTTCATGCGCAACAGACTAGACTAGGTTAGTCTGAGACTAGACTAGATGTCTCCTCTGACAAATTGTCCAGTTGCATTAGATTTAATTGCCCAGATTTGAAAAGTATAGTTTTCCATACTTGGTAAAAGATTTTCAACTGAACCTGGTGAATATGGAGACAAATAGATTAAACACCTCTCTCAGTTGGGACAGGTGTTTTCAAGTAAAATTTTGTGTGTGTGAGTGTGAAATTTAAAGAGGGGATTAATTCACACTGTGGAGCTTTGTACAGTTCTCTGATGTTCCTCACAGCATATAGCTGTGTCTCATGCACAGAAACGTTTGCATAATACATTTTTATGAAGCGTAATAACTTAATGTGATTGGGTAACATGGTGAGGAAATCTGAATCACACATAAACATGCAACTCTTTATTGCAGCAAGGAAAAGGTTCTTTGATGACCTGCTCATAAAATCTGATAGCAACTTTAAGGCTCTGTAGAAACATGTTTTAGATATCTTAAAGAAAAAGGGCCTCTTAACAATTTACTTAAACCTTGAAAGATGGACTTCTTACTTTTACTCATACTATTCTTGTGGCTTGTAGGTTCAATGATTTGTTTTCCAGTGTTGGTGTATCTCTTACCAAAAAGTTAATGCAAAAGTTAACTGATTTAAATTTTTATAAAATTTCTCTCTAACCACTTTAGTCATTTTAGCTAGACGTAACCTATGGAGGTGAATAATATTATTTAAGAACTTAAAAAATTTAGTTCAGGGTCAGGATGGCCTACATGCCCAATCAAAGGAGTAAGGGTTCCTATTATTGTGCCTTTAACTATTACTTTTGAATTATCCTTGGAAATCTGAATCGCACCTCTGACCTAACTATGTGTTCACACCAGGTGTGAACTTGCTTCATCACACATTAAATTTGCAAAGGTTCAGATTCAGGTTTTTTAACTCTTGCAAATAATGGGATAAGCAAATGACACGAGTGGCATGCTGAATGCCTTGCAAATTAGAATTTTCAGGAACTCACATCTCATAGTGCCTTTTCATTGACTTTACATTGAATTTACTTCAATAATCGGAGGTCAGCATGTTGCACTTGAGCCTGTAACATTGATGTTTGGTGAAAACTGTACTGGCTGCTGTTAAATGAGTAGAAACCTGACCCCAAGGCAAGCTGTCAATTTCTGCAAAATAATACTGAGGCTTTCCCTTTTTTTTCTAGGTTGTACCTGGTAAATGGTTAAGTTCAGTGACAAGGCAAAGTGAGGCAGGGCGAAATCTTTGGAGAGCAATGCTGTATACAAGATTATGTTCCTGAAATCCAAGAGGGGACAGTGCACAGAAAACTTGCACAGATGAAGCCAACAATCACTAAGTAAATAAATAAAGCTTTTATTCTAAATACGGCATATAAAAAAACTCACCAGCTCACAACCAGTGTTACATTTTGCAAAAAAAAAAAAAAAAAGGTAGCATACTCACTCTGTATTAGATGTTAAAATAAAGGATGGCACATAATTTATTATTTTACACAATCATCGTTATTCATCATCAGTTACAAATAACAGTGCAAAAAAAAAATTAACAGTGTAAATATTGCATCTTGCAAAATATGTGAGCAAACTGATAACCCTTCTGTTTGTGGACATTTTGGAGGAACACAGCAGATACACAGGAACTCAAACAAATCCCCAGCCCAGATGATTTCTGTCCACAACACTGTGGCATGCAAGACACTTGTCAAATCTGGAAGAGAGAGAACATACATCATCATCATCATCATCATAAGGGAAAAGTAATGTAGATTTTGC
>JAQNCA010123946.1:0-17152 GCA_029783725.1 Acanthurus tractus | reverse complement strand
CCCCCCCCCCCCCCCCCCCCCCCCCCCCCCCCCCCCCCCCCCCCCCCCCCCCCCCCCCCCCCCCCCCCCCCCTAAAGGGAAGGTTAATTCTCAAAAATGCAACTGTTGGATGCAACTGTTTGTGGGTCTTCTTGTGGAGCTTTTTAGCTTTTGCTTTATTTCTTTTCTCCTCAAGTGGCCTCATTGATGAAGTCAGCTTTTTCTTCAAGAATTTCCAGTATGCCAAAGCATTAAATAATGACAAAGCCTATTCAGTCAATTGAAATTAAATCAACTCAGTTCAGGCTTATCAAAAAAACAAAACCATGAACTGACCAACTAAAATGTTCATGTAAAAACACCTTTGTTCTCATGCAAGTAAAAATCTTGACCGCTTATTTAATTCTGACCTGAAATTTGATAGGCAAATCATCTCCACAAGAAAAAGTTTCTTTCTTTAAATAACCTAAATATTGCTTTAAATGTCTTAATTTACTCACAACTTGATTACTGCAATGCACTTTGTTTCAGAGTTGGCCATTTTACCTTGACTCATTTGCAGAAAGCTGCTTCAAGACTGCTGACTGCCACCAGTAAGAAGTTTAACTAATAAACTTGATTTGATTTGATTGATCAAAAGTACCATTTTAAACACTTAAAAATTTAATAATTAGAGGGTGAGGGTTTTTTAATGCCCAAAGTTTCAACAATCGTTCAACTATCAACTATCAACTATTCCATAAAGAGTTCTTTGGCTGATAATCCTTCTTAGTGGAACTTTTTAGTCCTACAAAACACCCTTTTTTCAGTAAAAGGGTCTTGAGCCTGAACCTTTTTGCAACATGTATTTCAACATCTATCGACAAACATTACTATCTTATACTGCTATGGAAAGAAAAATGACAACTTTGTGGTGTTGAATGACAAATCAACAACAAACTTGGCGACTGTGCTTCTCAATAGCCTATCATGGCTTAAGAAGAAGTCATCAAAAAATAAAAGGAGGATTTGGGTATAGAACAAATCTTAAAAGAATTGGACACAAAACAAATTAAGCTATTAAACAGGGGGAGCTGAACTGATCACAACAATAGGGGAGATTATTCATGCTCATGTCACTTTTGACTTTTGATGTCTGTGTGTAGTCAAAAGAAACAAAAATTATGCAACATTTTTTAATTTATGCTTTGGACAAAGATTTCAGTCATCTCTATGGTAACAGTACCCAATCACATTGCTCAATATATTATTACAATATGCATAACATAATAAAAAGTTCAGAATGACTCTTCTAAAAATTTTAAAGTTGCCTTGCATAAATCAGGCTTGTGGTATGGGAAGGCATAATCCACAACCAATGGAAGCAGGTCCATTTGGTGATTAAAAGACTGAATGCAAAAAGATGCTGTAATAAGATCCTGAAGTCAATTTTCATGCCATTTATCTATTGCCATAACTTAATGCCACAACAGGATAATGTAAAGCTGTTGCAAAAATCACAACAACATGAAGACAGAAGGAACCAGAGGTTGAACTATCTGGTTAACAACCAGTTCTACCTCCTGAGCTATAATCCCCCCTATTTTACTTGATGTGTTGATGTGATCTAACCCTGCGGCTCACTCAGCTGAGTTTGGAGAAATGATGGAGAAAATATTTTGGGGGGTTTTAAGGTTTTAAGGTAATTTTTTAAAGTGTTTTTATTTCAAAAGTGTGCTTAAAATTTAGAGTCTCTAGCATGATCCATGTAGCCTGGTCAAAAGTGTGGCCCATGAGAGGAACAAATCACATATACCATATTTTGTGTAAGATTTGATCAAGTTTTTGGTACTTTTCAGAAGAAGGGTTTCTAAAATGTTTTCCTTATCTCTGCACTGCCCCACTCTGCTGGACATGTGACGAGCTCTCTGGCCACATGGTGGTAGCAGAGCATTACTCTCTAAGCTCCAAGCACTGTTTAGGAGTGATACATAAGGGAATATGTTTACATTCATGTATATGTTTACATTCATGTATATGTTTACATTTTTAATCAATGTCAGGTCATTGTTGAAGAGAGGGGACTTTGATTTAGCACATGTATGAGCTAAGTTCAATTCCTGCTTTCCACTTTCAAGCAGTGAGTGCAGCTATGTGCTGGCCTGCCTGAAATAGAGAAAGAAGGCACGTTCTGTGCTTGGGTGGTGGTGTGGACCGAGCGCAAGCGGTTGGCTGGTTTCGGGCTGGTTGGCACCGGCTCCGATCGGAGGCGGCAGGGTGCGAGGGCCTGTCCAATGCTGCTTGCAGCTTTAATTAATTTTTTTATTTGCAATTTCAAGTATTTTTTGACAGATTTTACATGTACAGTATCCTATGTATCAGTGTCTACTGTTGATTGTCCTTCAATTTTAAGTACTTTCATGTGTTTCTGTACATAACCCCTAATTTGTAAATACATTGTAAATACCTTTGTAAATAATAGCAAATATGTTGCTTGCGAGATTGAAATACTTTTGCAGTTGTGCAAAAATGGCAAATGTGCCTTCAATATATAAGTCTCATACACTAAATATTCCTGTATCAGCCCATATGGAGAAGGTTTTATCCAAATTAAATGGGTTAAAAGTATGATTTTTTGCAATGAGCAAGGCAAGAGATATGGGTTGGAAATTTTAATTTGTTTCCATATTCGTATTCGGAAGTCTATGATAAGATTATGACTGTATGTTGATTTATCAATTGGAATGGGAGCTAGTCGTACTGCCCCAATAGAATATGGATGACAGTTTTCGTCCTCCGTTTGAAGCCATTTAGGTGTCGAGATAGAGGTATCTAGCCAGAAAGTGAATGTCTTAATGGTGGAGGCCCAGTAGTACAAAATAAAATTTGGAAGTGCTAGTCCGCCTTTAGATTTGGGCTTGCAGATGTATTTTCTATTTATCCTGTGGGTTTTAGTAATTCCATAAAAAGGGTATAATAACTGCATTCAGTTTCCTAAAGAATATTTTCGCTAGAAAACAGGACTGTTTGGAATTAGATACAGTATTTGATGGAGGAAGATCATCTAAATAATCATCTTCATTCTGCCAGGTAAAGAGAAGGGGAGAGTTTTCCAGAATTCAATTTTACTGTGTAATTTACCCATCAAAGGTTGAAAATTGGCTTTATAAAGGGATGAATGTTTTGTAACCTAAATCCCCAAGTATGTGAATTTTTCAATGGCTATCTTAAATGGAAAATATTCTAGGGTATTTATGGAAATGTGACTTGGAAAAGTATACTTTTATTTCAAATAACTTTGTCTCCTAAAAATGAACAAAAAAATTTTTTTTCTAAGATTTTTTATATAGTGATTTGAGGTTTTGATATGTACAGGATGATATTGTCTGCATGTAATGAAATTCAGTTTGTTGCTTCTCTAGTGTTATAACTGTAAATATGAGGACTCAATCCAATGCTCTGGGTGAGAGGCTCTGTGTTAAGTGCAAATAAAAAGGCACACAGGGGGCACACCTGCCTTGTCCCTTAGTATAATTTAAAGGGTGAGGATCGTGTTTGATTTGTGAGAATCTGTGCTGTTGGGTTTTTATAACGAAGTCTAATCCATGCAATAAATTTATCACCAAAATGAAATCTCTGAAGGACTTCAAAGAAATATTACCATGCGATCTGTTCAAAAGTTTATTCAGCATTAAGTGCAAGAACGAACAGATCTTCGCTCCCCTTTCTCTTAGTATATATAATATTAAATAGACGTCTTTAATTAAAGGTGAAGTTCCTATTAGGTATGAAACCTGTTTGATCTGCATGGATTAATTTATTCATTAAGGGGCTTAGTCTGTTGGCTAAAATCTTAGCAAATAGCTTTCCATCTATGTTAAGAAGAGATATAGGATACTAAGAACCCACTTCCTGCACATTCAATTCAATTCAATTCAATTTTATTTATATAGTGTCAAATCACAACAAAGTTGTCTCAACACACTTTACATATGGAGCAGGTCCAGACCACACTCTATAAATACATTAATATTTTAGATTTATATAGGGAAAAGAGATAGATAGAAAGGGGAGAAAAAAGCAAGGCCAAAAGCTGAGATAAATCTATATATTTACTATATGTAAGCAATATGTAACTGTTTTAATAATGATGCTATTAATAATACTCGTAACACATCTTTCCCTTTTTCTGAGATCACTATGATAGTAGCCTTAGTCAAGGAAGGTGGCAGAATGCCGTCAGCCTGGGATTGCGGGTACATTCTGTGTAGGTATGGTGAAAGAATGGTTTTTAACTTTTTGTACAATTCACTCGGAGGTTCATCCAGACCTGAAGTTTTCCCATTCTTAAGTGACATAAGGTTTTTTGAATTTGCAGCGACATTGAGTTCTGCATCAACTTCCCTACATTCTTCTTTCCTTATTGTAGGAAGATTACATTTTCTAAGAAATTCATTAATGAAATTCATGATCGTGGGTTTTGTGATTCACCTTGATGTGTATAGATAGTTCCATTAATGCCTTTAATTTTATGTATTGTTCTGTCATTCTCAATTTTCCTAAGTTGTTATGCAAGCAATTTGTGTAGTTTGTCTCTGTATTCAGAGTACTTTTGTTTACTTTTGTATTACTATGCTTTGCTTATTTTTTAGAGAGAATCTGATTATATTTGTATTTCAAATTTGTTTTTTTCCTAAGTAGGTCAGAAGAGGGATTGATGTAGTTTATTCTGTCTAGATGTTGCATCTGTTCTTCTTTGTCTATTTAAGCCTTATTTTTTTCCTTTTTTGCAGTTTCAAATGTTATCACACAGCCCCTTAACAGGTCTTAAAAGCTTCCCATAATGTGGCAGGGGTGGTCTCTGGAGAATTAGTATATTGGGGTTGTCAGATCTTCACAGAATTTATTTTCAGCCTATAGTTGGTAGGTTAATCCCCAGATCCTCCTGGGTGTGGTAAGATTGTCTAGATATAGTGAAAAGTGAGGAGACTGTGATCTAAAATCCCAATTGTATGATATTTGGTATTTGTTGTGAGGGGCGGTAATTTTGCGTCTACTAAGAAGTAACCAATCCTGCTATATGAGTTAAGTACTAAGAAGAAGAATGAGTAATCCTTATGAACCAGAAGGGTTCATAAACCGTTATATGTCCAAGATACTTGTATTTTCAATGAACGAATTTAGAAATTCACTTGAATTGTTTCTTTGGATTCTTCTCGTTGAAGATCTATCAAGATATGGGTCTCAAGGGGTGTTAAAATCACCACCCATTATCAGGTTTGTTTGTTAAATATCTGGTGTCAATGCAAAAACTTTTTTTTTTTTAAATTGTCAATATTTGTTGCATATGGGTTTACCAGAGTCAGAGAAATGTTGTGTATTTCTCCCACTACCATGAGATATCTTCCTTCCTTATCTGCAGTTGTCTTTTTTTGAATGAGGGGTGTTCTTTTTTATTATAATTGCAGTGCCTCTTGATTTGAAGGAAAATAGTGAATGATAAACCTTGCTTATCCGTCTTGTTCTGAGTCTGTTATGGGAGTCCTTCTTCAAATGAGTTTTGTGAAGAAACATTATATATGTGAGTTTAAGGATTTCAAGTGGGCCAACACCTTGCCTCTTTTAACAGGATTATTTAGTCCCCTAGTATTCCAGGTCATGAATATTCTCTTCTGTCTTATCTCTTACCGTCCGTAGGTCATTCTATTTCTTCATCTTGCATTTGTACTGTATATAATTGAGTATTTTTCCACTGTGTTGAATCAAAAAGATTCATTCCTGAGTAAGCAACCTCCCCAACTCATATAACAGTTTTCCCAACATGTTCTAACCCTCCCCAAGTAACCCCCTACTGCCTGTATCGAAAGGGAAATAATACCAGTAAAGTAACAGGTGTAGCAAAAATAAATAAATCTCTCGCCAATACAAAACTGAGAAAGGTGCAAGCTCATTATGACAAGAAAAAGTAAGACTAAAACTGAGCTTATAACTTTCCTGATGAATAACTGAGAACCTTGCTGAACCCTTGTTACTTCTCCAGTTTTAATAGCCCAACAATTTTTATATGTAGTAACAGTAGTAACAGTAAATAGTACTATAACATTCATATCAATTGGAGTAATTTTTTAAAGAAGTTATTACCATTTAAAGAATGTTTTCAAAACATTTGGGACTGATAAGTGAGAAAATTGATCTAACTGTACTGTACTGAAGTACTTGAAGATAACAAAAATGTTTAAGTAAACCACACACTGAGTTACTATTAAAAACCATAATGGGCATTCATTGACAAACATCTTGGGAATACATTTAGGGATGCAAGTATTAGGCATTTAGATGGGAAACAAACTGACAATAACTTCCCAAAAAGAAAAAAGAAATCAGCATACTGAGATGATGGTTATCTGGGTGTGTGAACAAAAGAGAAAAAAATTAAGCCGTATAATCTATCTTAATTAACACCAAAACATTTTTCCCAGTTTAACATTTGAACATGTTATAACATCATATTCACAGCAATCTATCCCAGGATGAAACCCAACTAACTAGTTTAGCCACTGTTACCATTGCCTCCTTTTGGCATTCATTTCGTTGTGATAAAATTATCACAAAAATTATCATTCAAGTTATTGATAAAAATTATTATTACATGGCTAACATGAATTGATTACAGAAATAAACCATGATGTATCTTTCACCTGGTGGTGAAAGTATTGGAGAAATCTTAGCCAGGTTGTCGCCTTTCTTTACTTACTTGGTTAGCAAGTAAGTTTTGCAGCTCAGTACTCATCTAAAGTACACCTTCTGTCGATGTGGCTGGACATTTTTCCTACTATTACTGGGCTCTTGTAGGTCTGTGAATGAAGTCTGTACACTGTTGTAGGTCACCAGGAGCCTCGGGGAATAGAGCAGTCTGTACTTAACACTGGGTTCTCTCTGGCTTTGGTGAAAAGTGCTCTCCACTTAGGGACAGTTGGAGGATTGTCCAGAAAGATATTTTTTGCCTTGGAATTGGAGGCTTTTCATTGTAGCTACTTTGAGCATAAAGTGTGTGGTAATAGTGTAGAATGAAGGGCCAGGGTGGTACAGGAGGCTCAGGTCCCTGTCGGAGGGTCCTGTGGGCTCTATTTATGAGTGATTTATCTTCCAGGGAGAGCACATCTTGCAGCAGCTGGGCAATGAAGTCTCTTGACCTGGGTCCTTCTTTCCCCTCAGGTATTCCAAATATTCTGATGCTGTTTCACCTTGAGCAGTCTTCTCAATCTCCACATTTTTGAGTTGGCCTCTCTACCTACGAATTGAGCAAGGTCACTTTGTGTTGTAATGTGCTGACACTGAGTAAAAAGTAGCTGATGTCTCTACCTCTAATAATAGTATTGCTTTATGACTCTGAAGTTGTTTCAAGCACTGATATGGACACTTGAGGGTTTGTCTGTAGTTACTGCCTCTCTGAGGTCTGCAAATACACTCATGATGCAGATGCAGATGCAGAATGGCAGCACATATACAGTATTACTTTTGATTTGTGTCACTTCATTCATCTTGTCAGGCATCTTCTGGTCAGGTGATGCTTCGCCTGGTCCTCGATGGCTCTGTTCGCCTTTCTTGTTTCTAGGCTTCCGCATGATCTTTTCTCCTGTCTCATTCAATATCTGTAGTTCTTAAATGTTAATTGTATTTTGAAAATACCAAACTAGTAGATATAGTTGTATTTTTTTTCATTTAAAATATAAAGTTGTCTGAGCTATAGGGAAAGGCGTCCTACTCCTCAATCGCTCAGTAGCGCTCCCCCGCCATATGCAGATTTTGTTTGTAAAATAAGACCCACCCCACTAAGTAACATGAATTTTCAGCATGTCTTTCCCAACTTATTCAATTATATTTTACAATATTTATTTATTTATATTTCCTGCATGTAATTTAAAAAATATTAATTATTAATCAAGTACTTTTTTGTTAATAACACTCTTAACATTAACTTTTAAGTGTAGATATGAAATTACTAACTTACAGCATAATCTTGGTCGTGCTAACTGTGTGAATAAAAGTAGTTATAGGAAGGCATGTGGATGAATTTACCTGCACTACTACTAAAATGTTCTGAGGCATTTGAAGGACAACATTCACCACAAACAACACAACTTTGGCCCTTTGGTAACTGGACTCTTTATCATGACAACATGCTTGCTTATAGTGTGTTAGTTTCTTGCTCACAATAACACAGTTGTCAATCCTCACCCACCCTACTCAGCAGATTTGGCTCACTGCAACCTAATGCTGTTCCCAAAATGAAGTTCCCTGGGAAGTAGCTGTAAACAGGTCCATGGTGAATTTGCAAACATGTTCCTGCCTGTGGAGATCCCACAGTTCAATGAATGGAAACATATGCTCTTCAGATTTATAGGGAAGGGCCAGAAACTGAGGGTCTGACTCAAAACATTACAATTATCTAAAGAAAGAAAAGTGGGGGATGGCCCTTCCTTGCCTGGAAGACTACTTTAAGGCAGCACAGCTATGATATTTAGTTTGTTGGTGTAATGATGATTATAATGCCAAATGGAAAGAAATAGCATTAAACCAATTAGATATCCCCCTACAGGCCATTCTAGGTCATAGAACATATAGGGCCATGTGCCAGGATAAATTGAAAACTTGTAAAAAGGTTCCTCTCAACATTTGGTTAAAAGAATGTAAAATCCAAAAATTTGATGGAAAGGCACAGATGTTAAGATGGGTGGCCTGAGATAAAATATACGCCTGTATAAAATCCCATAGGAATCACTCCACATTATATATAAAAGCTAAATGGGAAAAGGAGGCAAACATCAAAATAACAGAGGAGGAGTGGTTGAATATATGTAAGATGCAATCCACTACCTCTAGTTCCGGCCAATTGAAAGAATTTTCATGGAAGAGTATAATCAGGTTCTTCATCACTCCAAGAATAAAATATTTACAGAATGGCAGACCAGAATCAGGGCAATGTTGAAGACTATGTAACAACTCTATGGCTGATCTTTTCACATATTTTGGAATTGCCTGGCAATCCAATCTTACTGGCGAGAAATAACATCAGAAATAAATTCCATACTTGGCTCCGATTGAACTTAGTTTCTGCGCAATATATCTGGGAAATATACCAACTAAACTAAATACTTCAGACAAGTACCTCCTTAAAATATCTGTGGTAGCTAGCAAGAAAGCAATAAGGAGGAAATGGCTTAACAAAGAGTCACCAACAAAAAGAGAGTGGGTAACAATTGTAAAGGAGATGTTTGTTTGTCATGCAATGGCTAACATTTTCTCTCAGACTTTGCACAGATAAATTTGATAAGTATTGGTCCAAATGGGTGGTGCACATGAATGTTGTATCTGAAGACTTTTTGTGTTAACATATAATGTAACATTTCCTTTTTTCTTTTAACAATAATTACAACACACTCTTTATTATTATTATTTCTTTATCACTTATTTATTCCCTTTCTGATTTCAAGTTAATTCCACATGTGCTCATGAGTAATATGGACTAAAGATGATATGGACTGAATCTAAATCACACTCGATGCTCTGTTGAAGCTTCTTTTACATTTATTTTCTCTGGGAATGTTGGAAGAGTAACCTTGAACACAAAAAACAACTACAGAAAACATTAACTGTATTGTGCTTACCCTGGTGTCCTGTCTGTTCCACAGTACGTACATTTGTGTTACTTGCAAAAACCAAAATACAAAAATAAAGTTAAAAAAAAAAAGCACAAAAGTAATTTGAGCTATGACACAGCCAGTAAATGCAACTGAAATGATTAAAATGTGAACAAATCTATTTCAGTGGACATATTGAAGATTGATAACAAAAAGAGAAAAGAAAGGAAAACAAATTATGACTTTAAAGCTCTCTGCATGGACAGCCTAAACATACAGTGTTCATTTATAATTATAAAGGGCCAAACCACAACATAGTTGTCTCAAGACACTTCACATGAGTAAGTCTAGGCCGCAATCTATAATTAATTTTATCAAAGAACCAACAGTTGAAAGCATTCCCACATGAGTAAGAACATGGTGTCAGTCGCGAGGAAAAACATTCTTTTTCACAGGTAGAAACCTTGCAAAGGGTCCAGCATCAGAGATGGGCAACCATTTGACAAGATTGTTCAAGTTCAAGGGCTAGTTAACCCAAAAATGAAATTTCAGCCATTTCCTACTCACCACCACATCGACGGAGGCTTTGGGGACATTTTCTGATCTATATAACCCATGTTATGTTGCATGGCATGTTATGTTTTTCTTTTGTTGCTTTTTTCCATTTGAGTGTGTGGCAACCATAGGCTTCCATTGTATCAGCATGGTGTGGAATTCTTTTCCTCTTTGAAAAGAGTTATGTGGATTAGAAAACGTCACCAGAGTCTCTGTGGACATTGTGAGTGGAAATAGTGTGAAATTTCAGTTGTGGATGAACTATGCCTTTAAGAGGGAGAAGTCAAAGGGGAGAGGGAGGGAGGAAGAGAAATAGAGAGAAAGAGAGAGAGACAGAGGGAGGTAGGGAGAAAGAGCCAAGGAGAGTAAGACAGAAACAGAGAAAGAGAGGGAAGGGAGATAGACAGAGATAGACAGAGAGAGAGAGAGAGAGAGAGAGAGAGAGAGAGAGAGAGAGAGAGAGAGAGAGAGAGAGAGAGAGAGAGAGAGATAGAGAGAGAGAGAGAGAGAGAGAGAGAGAGAGAGAGAGAGAGAGAGAGAGAGAGAGAGAGAGAGAGAGGGGGGAAGAGATGGAGAAATGGAGGGTAAGAGAGTAAAGGAAAGCAAGACGAGGGTGGAGGGAGACAGAGATGCACAGAGACAGTGAAACACCAACAACTACACTGGTAGAAATGTGACTGGTAAAGGGGTGGTACAAGATAATATGTTGTGACTACATGTAAGTGTACAAAAAAATAATATTAATAGGCTGAAGTTTGTGGCTGTGTTCCTCATTTGTGCTGAAGCTGTGTATTTCCATAGCAACACATGCACATAGCTTTTCTCTGTGATCCTTTTAAATCTATATTTACTGTTACCACTACAACTTTCGTGTCAACAGTGAGACTCTTTACCTTGCAGGTTAATTAAGGCTTCAGGGTTCTGCTGAGACAGCCGGCTCAGACTCTGAAGTTGAGAGCACCTGTGAGCCAATCCCCAGCTGCGCTGCCACCTGCACCACACAACAAGAGTCATCATCATAGTTACTTACAAGTTTATGTTCAGCCTTGAACATAGACTTAACATTCACATTGTCTCTAAGAACATTTGCCACTACCATTACCATTCTGCAACTGAAATTGTGTCTGAAAAACCTATATGCAGTTAAAAAGTTTTAGTGAATCGCTGACTGCCAAATGCTGTTATTCTCTGTGAAATACAGAGCTAGGATGGTGGACAAGACAAACTACTTATTATTTATATCCAAGAGCATGGCTCATCATACTGTTCAGACAGCAGAGTAGACATGTTCAGGTTGATGACAGTGTTGTTGGCATTTGTTCGCAGCTTCCATAACACTCACTGTGTGTTAGAGGAAACAGTATAAATAAGATTACCTGATGTCTGCGAGGGAAAATTTGTGACACAATTCTGTCTTCAGTCGGTTAAGCTCTTCTCTTCGAGGAATACTAGATCTCTGCTTCTTGGTTGCCTCAGGCTCGTTGTTTCTCAGCCACAAGCTGTGAAAGAAAAGGCAACATGAATCCACTCTGGGATGACTATGTTTGGACCTCACTTTTGTGAGTAGAAAACAGAAAAGCCTTGCAATTCACAACCCAGAAAGAAATCTAGCCTGAATCTAAGTCCTAGATGAGCCCCTTAGGAACTCAACTTCCCAGTGTCCAAAATTAACACCTAGGTGTGAACTCAGCCAATAAAATCCATCTCTGCCCTACATCTCTTCTCCCTTTCTCTTTCTCTCTTTTCTAAGAAGCCATTCAGGGCAGAGGAGGCAGTAAGACAGCAGTCTAGCAGTCCTGCTCAATACAGATTTTTTTACACTGCGCTCATTTTCTTCAAGAGTAGTGATGCAAGAGCCATCCAAAGGATCAACCAGGAGTCAGCCAAGTTAAATTAGCAGCGGAGAGGACACAAGGTCTGCCCACTGAGACTTAGAAGCAACAGGAGTCACAAAGTAAAGTAAGCCAGGAGCTGCTAACTTATGGAATAAAGGAGCAACCAGTGGTCTTCAGAAACTCAGGGTTCAGAGGACGATACCAGCCTGTAACGCATCAGAAAGCCTTAAAGATCTGCAGCTTTTTGGACTTAACATTGTCACAAGCCCGCAGCTTCATGGAAAGTAACGCACCAAAAAGGATACCTTTTCCCTCAAGGGAATTATCCATGGCAAACAGGTCCTAGGGAAGGGACCAGACAAAATGTAGCTCGCCAGACCCCTTAAAAAAAGTAACATAATTGGTTTCAGGTTTGATCCTCGGCTGTAGAAGCTAGCTCTAGGGACGTGGAATGTCACCTCTCTGGTGGGAAAGGAGCCTAAGCTGGTGCGCGAAGTTGAGAAGTTTGGACTAGAAATAGTCAGCCTCACCTCAATGCATAGCAAGACCCTAGATTTGCCACTGGTGAGAGGTGCCGGGCAGGGTAGCAATACTTATTGCCCACTGGCTCGTTGCCTGTATGTTGGAGTTTACCCTGGTAGACAAGAGGGTAGCCTCACTCCACCTCCGGGAAGGGGGACAGATCCTGAATGTTGTTTGTGCCTATGGTTCAAGTAGCAGTTCAGAGTATCCACCCTTTTTGGATTCCTTAGAAGGAATGCTAAAGAGTGCCAAGTGGAATGCAGGTGCGGCGGTCGCCGAGGCAAAAACCCGGACATTGGAGCAGTTTGGTGAGGCCATGGACAGAATTCTAGGCACAGCCAGGGCGTTGAGGGGATCCAGTTTGGGAGCCTCAGGATTGGGTCACTGCTTTTTGCGGACGATGTGGTCCTGTTGGCTTCAACAGGCCGTGACCTTCAACTCTCACTGGATCGGTTCGCAGCTGGGTGTGAAGAGGCAAGGATGAGAATCAGCACCTCCAAATCCGAGTCCATGATTCTCAGCTGGAAAAGGGTGGAGTGCCGTCTCCGGGTGAGGGATGAGATCCTGCCCCAAGTGGACGAGTACAAGTATGAGGAAAGGATGGAGGGGGAGATCGACAGGCGGGTCGGTGCAGCGTCTGCAGTAATGCGGACTCTGCACAGATCTGTTGTGCTGAAGAGGGAGCTGAGTCGAAGGCAAAGCTCTATGTTTACCCGTTGATCTTCAATTCTACCCTCACCTATAGTCATGAGCTTTAGGTAGTGACCGAAAGAACAAAATCACAGGTAAAAGCAGCCGAAATTAGCTTCCTCCGTAGGGTGGTTGGGCTCTCCTTTAGAGATAGGATGAGAAGCTTGGCCATCCAGGATGAGCTCTGAGTAGAACCGCTGCTCCTCCACGTTGAGAGGAGCCAGATGCGGTGGCTCGGGCATCTAATTAGGATGCCTCCCAGATGCCTCCGGCCTCCCTCCAGAGACCCAGGACACACTAGAGAGACTATGTCTCTCGGCTGGCCTGGGAACGTCTCAGGACCCCCCCGGGAAGAGCTGGATGAAGTAGCTGGGGCCAGGGAATTCTGGGCTTCCCTGCTTAGACTGCTGCCCCCGTGACCCGACCTCAGACAAGCAGAAGAAAATGGATCGATTGATGGGTCCTTTGAGCTTTATATCTAAGCTTGGTTATTGTTAAGTCAGTTGCACATATACACACATACAGGATTGTAAACACATCCAGTAACTTGCATCTGAGTTACCTATGTGTAGCTAACCCCACTCTCTTTGACCTAGCACCTTTAACTTATATGCATTGGCCCTAAACAAAGAAACCTTTAAACTCCCCCACTAGCCATGTGGTGTTGGTTGTAATTTTTGATCCGGCCATCTTTGTTTTAGTTTCCTTTGTTCAGGCCATGCAGTCCTAACCACCAACTTGCCTTTGTCTGTCCAACAGACAGACAGAAACACACACACATACACACACACACACGTAAATAGTGCCTATGCTTAGATAATGTGTGTTTACGGTTGACATTTGTTAAATAAATGATTTGAATTTAAGTCATTTGTTGTCTGCTTTTTTAAATATATTTATTGATTTTTTTCTTATAACGAAGGAACAACCAAACACACAACACAAATCAAATACACAAAAACAAAGACAAGCTAGGAATAGAGAAAAAAAAGTTCACAATTAAATTCAAAGGTACATAATATAGGGCAAATCAGTGGGAGTAAAATAGAATTGAAAAAACAACAACAACAACAACAACAAGTAAAACAAAACTAAGCACATAATCATATATCCAGTTGTGGTTCGGGCCTGCCAACTCATTTTCTATACAAATGCTCTTTATAAGCTATATGGTCATTATAGCTGATATGTTTACATCGATATAGTCCAGAAATGGTTTCCATGTCCTATTGAAAACATAACATTGATTTTGGAATGCATGAGACAGGTCAGAAAGTCCATGGGTATATATTCCATGATTGTCTAGTGCCATCCCACAACTGAAGTGGTTTTATCCAAAATCCAGTGAAGTAGGATATTTTTCCCGGCACAAAGTGTCAAAACATTATAGAGTTTTTTCTTATACTTATTCATACATGACCACTGGGAAGACCCAAGAGCAGAGAAACCGAGCTCCATGTTTAACATTTTTAAAATTTCAAATAGAACATCATTCTAGTATTTTTGTATTTTAACACAAGACTATAGACGGTGAGTGAGATCACCGATCTTTTTTTTACATTTGCGGCATAATGGAGGCACATCTTTTCTATATTTAGAAAGACCGTTTGGATCCACGTGCTCTGTGTAATATCTTGAGTTGTAACGCTCTTGTCTGATTACAGATTGTTATTTTCCTTGCATTATCCCAGATATTTTTCCACATGTCCTCTGTTATCACTACACCGAGTTCTCTCTCCCAGGTCACTCCCAGAGTTTAAACATTCCTTCAGACTGTTATAGAAGGCACTAATGGAAGCACTTGTTAGTTAGCAATGATGTGTCTTTTGTTATGAAGTCTCTAATCTGTAAATAACAAAAAAAGATCCCTTCTTGATATGTCATATTTCTCCATGACCTGTTTAAAAGTCATGAGGATGGCACTGTCAAAGAGATCACCTAAAGAAGAAATTCCTTTAAATGCTGTCCAGCATTTGAAACCTATGTCTAGGACACCTGGAAGAAAGTCAAGGTTATCAGTAATTGGAGTGAAAGCAGATGTAAACTCTGATCTCCCTTCTACACACTGCGTGATCCTCCATGCTCTTACAGTATTAAATGTAATCGGATTGCTACACAACTCTTTAACAGACTTCAGTTTATTAATAAAACAAAAATTTTTAAGAGGGTAATTGGAAAGAGACTTCTCAATATCAAGCCAAATTGAAGAAACATCATCTTTAACCCAATCAGCTATGTATCTTAAATGGGTACTTAGTTGGCATCTTTTAATATCTGGGAGGTCCAGTCCACCCATAGCACTTGGTAATTGCAACACTGACATCCCAATCTGTGGTTGTCGTTTACTTTAACTAAACCACCCATTAAGTTTTTTTTAACTATTTTGTGAGTGAATAAAACGGGGATCATTTCTATTGGACAGAGCAAGGGTGAAAGGATGTTCATTTTCAACAGTGAGATTCGATCCAGTCATGATATGGTAAGATTATCCCATCTCACCAGATCCTGTCTAATTTTATCAAATAACGGGGTAAAGTTGGCATGAAATATCTGACTGAATTTCAGTGTAATAAATAGACCTAAATATGTAAAACCTTCGGGACCACCGAAAAGGAAAGGGATTGAGGTTAACTGGCTGTTGTTGCAAATTACCCAGAGGCATTGTTTCACATTTAGAAAAATGTATTTTGTATCCAGAGAAGGCGCCAAATAGGGTAATAATCTGACTTAAATGGGTGACTGACACAAGGATTTAAAACAAACAATAAAATATCATCCACATATAAAGTGATTTTATGCAGTTTCCCGCCCATATCCAGTCTAATCACTTAAGGGTCTTGCCTAATAGCTTCTGCAAAAGGTTCGATTGCCACCACAAACAAAAGTGAGGACAAAGGACAACCTTGTCTGATCCCCCTCTGGATGCCAAAATTTGTGGGCCTACAGTGGGGCAACAAAGTATTTAGTCAGCCACCGATTGTGCAAGTTCTCCCACTTAAAAGATGAGAGAGGCCTGTAATTTTCATCTTAGGTATACCTCAACTATGAGAGACAAAATGAGAAAAAAAAATCCAGAAAATCACATTGTCGGATTTTTCAAGAATTTATTTGCAAATTATGGTAGAAAATATGTTTTTGGTTAATAACAAAGGTTCATCTCAATACTTTGTTGTATACCCTTTGTTGGCAATGACAGAGGTCAAACATTTTCTATAAGTCTTCACAAGGTTTTCACACACTGTTGCTGGTATTTTAGCCCATTCATCCATGCAGATCTCCTCTAGAGCAGTGATGTTTTGGAGCTGTCCCTGGGCAACACGGACTTTCAACTCCCTCAAGATTTTCTATGGGGTTGAGATCTGGAGACTGGCTAGGCCACTCCAGGACCTTGAAATGCTTCTTACGAAGCCTCTTCTTTGCAACCCGGGCAGTGTGTTTGTGATCATTGTCATGCTGAAAGACCAAGCCACATTTCATCTTCAATACCCTTGCTGATGGAAGGAGGTTTTCACTCAAAATCTCACGGCCACATTCATTCTTTCCTTTACATGGATCAGTTGTCCTGGTCCCTTTGCAGAAAAACAGCCCCAAAGCATGATGTTTCCACCAACATGCTTCACAGTAGGTATAGTGTTCTTTGGATGCAACTCAGCATTATTTCTTCTCCAACACGACAAGTTGAATTTTTACCAAAAGTTCTATTTTGGTTTCAAAAATAGAACTTTTGGCTTTCCTCTTCTGGATAATCCAAATGCTCTCTACCAAACTCCAGATGGGCCTGGAAATGTACTGGCTTAAGTAGAGGGACATGTCTGGCACTGCAGGATTTGAGTCCCTGGCGGCGTAGTGTGTTGCTGATGGTAGCCTTTGTTATTTTGGTCCCAGCTCTCTGCAGGTCATTCACTAGGTCCCCCTGTGTGGTTCTGGGATTTTTGCTCACCGTTCTTGTGA
>JAQNCA010123572.1:0-17197 GCA_029783725.1 Acanthurus tractus | reverse complement strand
TGTTGATGTCTGGACAGGTGAAGTTGGTACCTCTGATGCAGCTGATGTTGCCACAGTAGATGATAAGGAAACCGAAGCTTTTGATGCTTGTGTTGTCTGACCCGGTGTTGTTTCTGCACTCTTTTTTCCCCTATTCAATGTATCAACAGTTGTTTGTGCAGGTTTTGTCTGAGTGGATGTTTCTGTCAGCTCTTCTGTTGCTTCAGCAGTTGTAATGGTGGTAGCAGATGTGGTTGTTTTCGATGATGTCTGGACAGGTGAAGTTGTTTCCTCTGTTTCAGCTGATGTTGCTGTTGACACAGCAGATGTGCCCTTCTGGCCAGGTTTTGTTGATGTCAGTGTGGTTGGAGCTGTTTTGAATTTTGCAGCAGTATTTTTGTCAGCCAATGTTGTTGTAGTGTGTGTAGTCTTAGTAGTTGCAACTGGTCCAGCAGAAGTAGTTGTTGCTTTATTGGATGGTGTGGATGGGGATTTTGTTGCCTCTGATGTTGTTTGTCCAGATGTTGCAACAGTCGAAGTTGCAACAGTATTAGTTGTTGCCTCAGATGATGTCTGACCAGGTGTAGTTTGTGCAGGTTTTGTCTGAGTGGATGTTTCTGTCAGCTCTTCTTTTACGTCAGCAGTTGTCGTGGTGGTAGCAGATGTGGTTGTTGTTGATGTCTGGACAGGTGAAGTTGGTACCTCTGATGCAGCTGATGTTGCCACAGTAGATGAGGACGAAGCGGAAGCTTTTGATGCTTGTGTTGTCTGACCAGATGTTTTTTGAGCAGGTGTTGTCTGAGTGGATTTTTTTTCCAGCTCTTCTGTTACTTCAGCAGTTGTAATTCTGGTAGCAGATGTGGTCATTGTTACCTTTGTTGCAGCTGATGTTGCTGTTGACACAGCAGATGTGCCCTTCTGACCAGGTTTTGTTGATGTCAGTGTGGTTGGAGCTGTTGTGGATTTCGCAGCAGTATTTTTGTCAGCCAATGTTGTTGATGTTGTTGTGGCTGTAATTTCAGTAGTTGCAACTGGTCCAGCAGAAGTTGTTGTTGCTATCTTGTATGGTGTGGATGGGGATTTTGTTGCCTCTGATGTTGTTTGTCCAGATGTTGCAATAGCAGAAGTTGCAACAGTATTAGTTGTTGCCTCATTCGTTTGTGCAGGTGTTGTCTTCGTGGATGTTTTTGTCAACTCTTTTGTTACATCAGCAGTTGTAGTGGTGGTAGCAGATGTGGTTAATGTTGATGTCTGGACAGGTGAAGTTAGTACCTCTGATGCAGCTGATGTTGCCACAGTAGATGAGGACGAAGCGGAAGCTTTTGATGCTTGTGTTGTCTGACCAGGTGTTGTTTCTGCATTTGTTTTTCCCCTATTTGATGTATCAACAGTTGTTTCTACTGGTGTTGTCTGAGTGGATGTTTTTGTCAGCTCTTCTGTTACTTCAGCAGTTGTTATGTTGGTAGCAGATGTGGTTGTTGTTGTTGTCTGGACAGGTGTAGTTGGTACCTCTGATGTAGCAGAGGTTGCTGATGACACAGCAGATGTGCCCTTCTGACCAGGTGTTGTTGATGTCAATGTCACTGGAGCTGGTGTGGTATGAGAATGCGTTGATGAACCAATTGTTTTTGCTCTTGTTGATGTCTGAGGAGTTGTAGTTTTTACAGGTGCTTGTGTAGTTGTTGCCATCCTGGGATCCTGTCTTGACTCTGTCGGGGGTATTTGCCCTGGTATTGGTCCGCATTGTGCTGCTACTTGATTGACTTCCCTGCCCATTGTAACTTTTGACCCAGAGGAAAAGTGTAAACAATTTACAATTATTTACATATTGCTTAGCTGAGTTAACAAAAAATATGTAAGACTGTTTTCTTAGTAGGAAATTAGTTTTGTCTCTTAAAAGTCTCTTAAAATCATCTTTTGTCTATTATGACGTTGCAACATGTAGGCATTATACATTCATAGATAATTAATAAACACTTTGCAAAGAGTTTATAAAATCCATCATGTTCTGTGTGCCTGATGCACATCGGATTTCGCCACACATTTAGACATGCCTTAAGTCTTTTTCTAAAGCTTTTCTTCTATTCTTTTTTTGCCATATCACTAGTCCCATGGCCTTACATACAAATATGCAAAAGAAAAACCCATCAGAACAGGCCAATTCTAACAAATGTGTTATGCTATTACCTAGGAATTCATTGGAAAGTTTTTGCCAAAAATCATTTGCAAATTAGTCCATTTAGAATTTGCAATGGGGCCTCATGGGGCTGAGCAACAGAAATGACAACATGACTAGAGTGGGGAGGAAAATGTTCTAAATACATCTTTTTCACTTGAACTTTATAACAAGTTTTACATCAAAACATTGGAAAATTTCCACTTTTCACATAAGTGTTTCTATGGAAGAAACCAGTCTGACAGTTTATCTTAAGGAGCTGCACAGTATCAAAAGAGCTGACACACTGAGGGAGTGAATGATCACTGAATAATAACTGAACTCTTCACAGGTAAGCAGAAAGTTTTGATTTTTCCCTCACCATAGCACTCTCATTTTAGACTGTAGAGACACAAAATTTACACGAACTCATTCTGTGGACTCTCTTATCTCTCAAAATGTACTTTTCTGGTGAAAGTAATCAGGATTTTTGATCTATAAGCAAGATTTGTAAGTAGGCACATATGATCAATAATATTAACTTCACAAGTTGATTCCAGTAACTTTTTTGGGGTTGAGGATGTTTATGATATCACTTATTACCTAGGAGTCAAGGTGGTCTTGGGACTAATCAGAGATCTGGAATAAGTAATGAGATGTGACACTGTAAGGGAACATGTCAGGTGCATTGACAGCCCTTTGTGAAATGCTCAGTGAATGAAGCGATAAATAAACTCCTTGTTCTTAATTTAAAGGGCTGTTGCAACCAGCAGTTTACTTAACAAGTCATGCATAATGCAGTTCACAAATATTTTGCATTCCTTTTATTTGCATATTTTGCTGGCTGGTGTTTGAATTCCCTGCTTGTTTTATGGCCATATTGGTTAAATACTGCATAATTCTCTCCTTGGATGCATGAGGACTCCTGCTGTTCATATAAACCTACATTTCTGTAGTAAACTCATTGCAGTTTGTCAAAGGTGTTTGAACCTTCTCATTACAACTTGAAGTGCCATTATGATGCTTAAAGTTTTATCTGTCTTAGGTTATTAATTGTTTTTTTTTCCAGACTTGTTGTGTTTGCTGTAGCCTTAATATTCAAACTTTAATAAAGATTTTATTTTAAAACCTAAAATTTGAATTGGTGTAGGCAAAGGGAAACTGTTAGAATAGTAAAGTAAATAAAATCTATATATTTATATTTTGTCCATCGAAAAAGGGTTACAAATATCTAGTCCATTTATCTATGAAATCTATAAATTATTCGGTATTTGGTAATCATGAACAAATATTTACTGTAACTTATAACATTGTACAATGTGTGCATCGTACAATTTTAATAAATATTTTGTGAATGTAATATGAAGTATAGCATGACTAGTGCCTAGTACACATGACTCACAGTCATTTCATGTTTTATTAACAATTTACCATTATTTAATGATAGTTATTGCAAAGCGTTTCCTAATTCATGACTGCATACACCTGTTAAAGTATATATTGTAGTATTAAAAATAAAGTCAAACACTTTTTTGCCTTTGTTCTTAATTTAATTAAAGGTAATCAGTGTAGCTTCTCTCAGCTTACCTGTTAGAATCAGTAAAGTTGATATGGTCCATTTGATGCCCATCTTGTCTTCCTAAAAAATAAAATTAGAGACTGTCATATAAGCAGCCTGGCAAAAGCTTATGCACTACTGTTTTCCAGAATAATTTGCCTTAATTTTTATATTAATGTTAGAATCCATGTTAATAGACCATGTTCTCAAAAATTTTTAATACATGAAATACCTAAAAAAGACTATAGACTATATTAAGAATTCTAGAGTTATAACTTCCCCCGCTTTTTCACCTTATCCATGCTCACATGTGTGGTATTGTTAATCTTACACCATAAGTGAAAGTCCACCTCCACTAGGGCTATACATACTGAAATTGAAAAAGTAACACAAGTTTCAGGTGCATTTTAGTATTGTTTATGTTGAGAGAGGTTCCAACAGTATGAAAAGTTATGACAAGCAAAAACAAATATTCAGATGCTGTAAAGTGGTAATGAGGTGAAACAAAATATCAGAAAAGAAAAGAAGTAATATTATTAATTAATAACAGTGTAAAAAATCTCTTATATTGTAAATGATATGTGATGTAATCAGAAGAAATATGTAAAAAGGTAATACTATAAGGATAAAGTTCAAAAAAGTCAAGTGAATTTGAAAATATCTAAAGAAAAACAATTTTATTTAGAAAGTAAGAAAGGGCAAATCAATCGTATCAATATGGTCAAAATGAAATGAGTATATTAAAAATCATTTTGTGGATGATCAGCTAAAACAAATTAAACTTATTCATCCTGAGTTATGTTCAACCTTGCCATTTATGGTGTTTTATATCATAGTTTTCTTTTACATGCTTTGCAACTTTTAATTTTTAAACAGGCAATGTAATGCTTTCTTTGCATTTTTTTTTTGATCACAGTCTGTTTAAATGAAATTGCTTGTGCCAGCTCAGTTATAGCTTTGGCTTTGACCCGAACTTCTGGTTCACTATGTAGAAAACAAAGATATTTATCTGTACTCATCAATATGTATCTCCATCAAGCTTGAAAATACTGAGATTATGTGATAAAACTGAGATTTAGGTTTGGATTGCCCAACCCCAAGTATATGTCTCATTTTTGATAACCATATATTGACCATTCTGACAAATTGCTGAAATCCTAATAACCGCAGTAAATAAGGTAAAAATGAATGTCAACTCTTGTAATTGAATGCCAACAAAAAATGTCTGGTTGTTCAAATTTATTGCTCAGACTTAAATACTTCCTTTCAAATCCCACTTATTTCTTTACATCTACTTTAAAATATTTTTGCTTCCCATGCTCATTCTTAAATTTTAACTGTCTTTGCACTGAATTAGATCAAATATTTGTTAGAGCTGATGGAGTATATACACCAGTTTGTGCTTCATTATTAAGCACATAACTTTAACAGGCAGATACACAAAGTAAGAGGACTCTTATCCACCCTTATATATCAGTCCATGCAACTTTTTTACCATGCTACATAAAAAGACTTCATGTGCATGATTATGGAGACAGGGAAAAAAATAACAACACTTAAAATTAATCAACTTCAATTCATCAATTAGAACTAATTATAAGGATATCTTGGTGCAACAAAAACTAAACACACAATTTTTAAATTGACACATACACAAACACTCTTTCTCTCATACATACAATTTATAGGCGTTCAAAAGTGGATACATAGATTTGAAAATGTACTCACCCTAAATAAAAACGTGAGACGAAAGAAGTAAATTCTCCCTTTCTGTCTGATTTGATGTGTTTTAAACTATTGTTATGCCTTTTAATAAAATACAAATTACATGCACAACACTGTGAACCTCTCAATTTAGGTGACTTTCCACATCTACCGGGGCCTTATATTGTAAGAGAGTAATGGCTTGTGACGTAGCACAATAGGGATTCATGTTTCAAAATGTGACAGGTTAGCCATAAACAAACACCAATCACAAATCAGAGACTAACGTCCATCAATCAGTCACTTTCTTGGCTCAGTACTGTGGCATACTCCCTTTCTTATTTCTTGTAAAACAAGTTGCTGGTACATTCCACCTATTCCTATCTATTTAAACTTGAAAGAAGTTTCACTAGTCAGACAAGTTATGAGAAACAAATAAAAATAGTGGCGCAGTGAGAAGCTAGGATAGGATCACAGGAGGAGACAAAATAGTGAATATAATTTTGTATAGTCTAGTATATGTTTTTGCATAGTCAAATATATTGAATGAGCATCCGTCCATCTGTTTTTTTTGTATATTTACAGGATCATGTCATGGTGGTAGTAGACTAAAGGAAGGTATTGCAGACCAAATTTAATGCCCTGGAGGTATTCTACTTAGTTGCCTGAACCACCTCAACTGACTCCTTTAGAAGCAGTGGAGCAATGGCTTTCCAATCTAAATGTCTGAACTCCTCATCCTTTCTGTAAGGGTGAGCCCAAAACCCCTATGGAGAAATCTCATTTCTGCTGACTGTTTTTCCAATCTCATTCTTTTAGCCTTTTAGCCACTGACCAAAGATTTTGAACAAAGGTAAGGGTTAGATTCGGGCTCAGCTACCTCGTCCCCATGACGGACGCCCCCCCCCCCATTTCCCATCACTTCTGTGCAGCACAGCCCTAAAAACTTCACACACTGCTGTAAGTTCGATAATGGATATCCCCTGATATACACAGTGAAGGTATTAGAACCAGTGTCAGGGCTGAATAGCAATGAAAGTTTGGGGGTGTAGATGTGCAAAGAGATGGAATACCAAAACTGGCTTTTTATGAATACTTTGTTCAGGCACCATAAAAGGTGTAGTATTCAACTGCAGGCATGGAGAATCCCCCTGACATGAAACCCCTGGCATGAAGGAAGTGCCCCTGGTGTGATAGAAGTACGAATGAAAGAAAGTAACAAGTACAGTGACAAGCTGTATTGCTTTCCCCCCTTTTTAAAGTAACTTCAATCAACCTAAATAGTTTTTTTTTTGTTTTTTTTACAGGTGCATTGTAACTGCTGTTTCTTGAACACATTAGTTGCCTCACATCTTCCATACAAAGCCACTGATTACTTCATTGTGCAAGTTAATTTCTGTATCTCTTCACTGGCAGATGAGCTGGTTTAAGTTATATAATATGTTAGATTAAATTAGGTTAAAGAGTCAGGTTTGTCTGGTTTATGAGGAATACATTCTTAAGGATCTTAAACCAATAAAACTGATTTGCAATGACAAAATGTTCTGCTAAGGTGTTTTCAGATATTGCATAAGTCACTCTAGGGTCTATCCCTGTGTTGTTTTTACATTGCGCTTCCAATAGAGTACCTGTCAGTAACACATGGTTGATGATGCTGTGACTTGTATATTCATTCCAGGTAGATTATCTCTATGTAAAGTTTTGTATGTTTAAACCTACAATAACAACAATGTAACAATAAAAAAATTGCTCGACAAAAAACAAACAACAACAAAAAAACCCCTCAAGAGACAAGGGTGCAGCTCCAAATTTTTGTGTAATTTGGGCTTACTCCTCCCTTACTTAAAGGTTATTATGAGTCATTGTAATGCAGGTTTTTTATGGTATGCAAATGAAAGGCAATTATCATGTTTCTCATAAATACACCTGCAGCAATTGTGCAGCAAAATTGACACAAATTGTTCTCCTAGCAAGATAAAAATAAAGTATTAGGTTAATGGTGTTGGGAGTTAAATTTACTGATAAGATAAACCCTAAAATTATGTTAATATATGTTCCTGATATATTGGCCTGTAGACCCAAGTTCCTTGGGTGACCATTTTTTCTCTGATGTCACATTAAAGATGGAAAGCTTTAATGCTGTTAATAAAAGTGTATGCTGTGCTCCTGGTTGCAAATTGCATAAACACAGGGAAGCAAAATTGGGTCATTTGAAATTAAAACAACAACAGTATAACCATTTTCTGCTTCCTTGCTGGGCACAACTTTGACACAGCAAGTCTTTAACCTGTTTCTTTGTTCTGTGCTCAATGACACTTCAAAGCCCATTGGTAACTGGGGGCTTTTCAGAAAGTATTTTGTCCACTAACTTGCTCAGATTTAGTTGACTTGGTCATTTATGCATTTTTTTTGTCATGTTGCTAGACCAGGTGTGCCTGATGAAATCTCTGGGTCTGCCTTAATGATGAAAAAGGTGAAAATGAATTCTTAAATTTCACTTCTATGTAAGCCTAATAGTGAAATGATCTATATGTAATCAAGTTTGCAGTGTAATGCTTACTCTTTTGGTGTCTCTTCATTTTAGAAATGTTCCTCTTGAGTCAGTAACATCAACATTATGCTTACCGGAAAACACACCTCTGTGCAATATTCATACAGATGACATCCAAAATGAAAGTTTCTTCCAAGAGCTTAGCAGAGTATGTTTGGTGTGCATTACCCGGCATTACATTGTTGGTTCGATTACATTTTACAAACAGCCTTAACTAAATGTGTGGGAGATGTTCGTTGATCTTTTAAAAATTATTTTAAACCTTTTTCTATTATGTAACAGTACCAAACAATATGTCAGGAGTGGTCAAATGTAAAGGTTGAGCATTGTCTTACAGTAACTGTTAGTTATTGTACCAATATATGTGCTCCACCCTGGCATATGGCCCAGTGTTGGGCTACTGTCAGTTGCTATTGCAATACTGCTATGGACTGTACAATTGAGATCATTTAAGCTGTTCTCTTCTACCCAAGCAGCTTGTGAAGTGGGAAAAAATTTAATATAAATTTGAGCGGTTTTCAAATGATACAAAAAGAGTGACAAATTCATTCAAGATAACCCATTTAAATTTATGTGATGTAATGTGGATTTCTTTTATTTTTTTACTTACATCTCTATTTCACCCGAATTACATTTGTGACATTACAAACATTCCACCTGTTGTCTGCTAGATCTTCTGTTTCACCTTAATGACAAAGAAAATTACTTGATAATTGCCGATACATTTTTCAAATTCTGTGAGACTAAAGCAAAGACCAGTATCTAGTTAAAGGCTTCCACCTCTTCATATGTCATGATCTTTGCTCAGTCTCATAGTGCACTCCCTTCCTTTGTCTTATGATAAAACATCCTGCCGCTGCATTCCACAAACACTAATAATGAAGGGAGCTCCGACTAGTTTAAAGAAGAGACTTGGCTTTAAGACTTGGCAGTTTTTCAGGATGGAAATGTAGGCCAAAATTGGATTTAAAATCTCTGGGTTTTTTTTGCTTGCACAGCCCAAACTATTTTTTAGTTAAAGTAATGAGCATAAGAAAACTGTACCTGTTTAAGAATGAACCAAAAAGATGGATCTGGTTGAATTTTTGATTACTATGACTGTGATGTCTTATATGGATCCAATATAATGGTCTGCAGTACACCAGTTAGTACACCAATAAAAAGCAAGTCTTACTAAATTTTTAATAGCTATATGAATGGGAGCTGCTTTTATGAGCTCAACAGTCAACCTTTTTCTGAAAACCTGAGAACTTGTAGTGAGGCAAAAGTGTTGTGTCTTTTAACAAAGTTGGACACTGACATGACTTTTTTGACTTCTAACATTGACCCCACCTGCTTTCAGATTTTTTCCTTATTCCTTAAGACGAAAATGGGTGTTGTGCAAGAAAGAAAGTTTATTTTATGCATGTGCTTAAAAATATGGGATTATGTCTTCGAGAAGTAATCACCAGGCTCATAAATGTCACTACAGCAATGTTGGGAGGACCTCAATGCTTATTGTCGACACATTAATTTGTCAAAAACGGGAGAGTGAAGAATCTAATTTTGGCAGTAAATCTTTAATAGGATGCATTAGATCTGTCAAGGACAATAAAATAATTCTGGCATATTTGACAGATACTATGTGATATATTTTGATATCCAAGTCAGTTATAAAGCATTAAATGTACCCTTATAACCAAACACCTGATGCATGTGGCTTTTTGGTTTTAGAGTCAGAGAATAATGATGACAGCAGGTATTGTGGACATGAATATATATGTAAAAAAAAGTTATTTTGTTGCTCTTGAAATGGTCAAAAGAAGAAAAAACAATTAAATTTGTCACAGCACATATGGGCAGTTTGCTGAAAGTGACATTAATGTCTACAGCAGAGTAGATCAAAAAGGTACCTCAAAACATGACAGTGAATCAACAAAAACAGAAAACTCATCTCAAGTCAGGTTGTTATGTCAAAGTACACTGAATAATGGCACACCTCTACAGCCATGGTTATGCAAGAACTCTGTACATCTTTTCAAATACACTCAAAAACAAAAAACAAAAAACAGGAAGAACATTCTCAATTTTTCCAAGTCAGATAAGACATGTCTAAATTAAAGTATTAATTACAATCTCAATTGAACTATAACTTAATTGATAATAAAATGAACTGGCAATGCAAAAATGAATAATATACAGATGAGAAAAAGCAAAATTTTCTTTCAATTTCAGTGATGTGACTGCTTGGTAGCAACGTGTTTTGTTTTTTTGAAATAATATTTTCATTTGTTTTCATGGGACATAAGTGCTGTCTTTGAAAAGAATGCCGTCAGAGAGATCGATATGTGCAAAACTGGCCTAACCACCGCAAAAAATGTAGGAGGAAAGTGTATGAAAATCATTCAATGCTGGACTTTCTCTGACAATGCTTGTTCTAACCATCCATGACACTGGTCGCTGAGTGATGCATCTATTTGTGACTGTCATTTTCACAGCTACCACCTCAGCTGCTTACATAACAGTTCAGTGTACATAGTCAATGTACAGCTGAGTTAAAACAACTCACACATTGTGAGAGACTACAGGTGTATCAGTGACGTCAAGGTAAAACAACCTATTTTGGGAAAGAGAATAGTGGAGGGTGGAACATGTGAGTTGAAAGTTTTACGGGCATATGTTTTTCTTGATTTTGGGAGGGGGTATTCTCATTCATTTAAGCACATAATTAACTAGGGTGTGAAGGGGCTCACTGAAGGTATGTTTGCTTTATAACATGTTAACTCCTTTAGTACGTGTGTGACGTCCTCACTTGTGTTGACATAATCTGAATTCCAGTTTTTCCTTAGAGAAGGCTTTTAAAACTGGAAATATGTTCCAGAGCACAACAAGGTAATCAAAAAGAGCTTCACAGCTGTGATTTTCTAACAGTGAGGGCTGATTGAAGGGTTCATGGCCTAAGCTAGAAGGAGATGAATTCTGCAGCTCTTGTTACATCTACATAGTTTTCAACTCTTTGAGTGATTGGGTAAAAAGTTTGAAGTGATTAACTTTTGTGGTATTTCTTTTGCAGGTAATTTAAATTTGCGAGTCAGTACTGTTTGAGAAAATAGACAATATTGGCCTTTTCTTCAGTTTTTGTTTCAAGGACTTGTTTAAGGAAGTCCATGAGGACAGGTAAGCAACAATAGGGAAGGGTGCCCCTTCTTAAACCTGGGTGAAGAGATAGGCTAACTAAAGAGAGTCTGATAGATTATTCTCATTTACAAAGGCTGAAGAGAAATAAAACTACATCCTCTGTAGAAGTTGACATCTTGGATCTCCAGAAAGTGGACCACAGTAGCAGGACATCAACATCACTGTCACAACAGCACCCACGAAGCTTCTTTTCCATCTCAGAGAAGAGGTACTATTCTGAGGATTCCAAATTAGTGCCACTGTGAGCGGGAGACCTTGTGGACAGCACTCCTCCTACTGGCTTCCAGCACTGTCGATGTGGTTGGTAGTTTTTAAGGAAACTGTCTTTTGTTTTAATGTAAAAACGGATTCTGTTACAAATTCAGCAAGGCCTCAGTTGATGTTCGAGATTTTGGTTTCTGTCATCACATTACTTGTGTGTTATTGCTTTCGAGAGAGCTTTGTGGGTGTTTGCGGCAATTTTGTGGTAAGTACTGATGGAGATTCAGTGATTTGTTTTAGTGATGTTAAGATGACAGTTGGTCTGTTAGTTTTGTCCATGATGATGTTAGAACGGATATTAATGTCATTGATTCAGTATTTTGTGTTGGCGATGTGATGGATTTTGTTGCTACAAATGTTGTACTTGACCTTTGCTTCCAAGTTTTCAAGTTGCATTGATATTATGGTGTATTCTGCCTCTAAATACATAGTTTCTGTTGCTGCTGAAGCTGATAGTGCTGTAGATACAGCTGTTACAAAGCCAAATCTTGTTTTGGATGTGAGGTCATGTCATGTGATGAAGTTCCATCACAGTTAAATGTGTATCAATGGGTGAGGCAGTTGATCTTGATACTGCCAATAATAATTTTGGGTTTTTTTTGTTAGTAAGTCAGTGGTTCGAATGCATTGATAATTATGCCTAGAAGCGACGCAGGTTTTAATTGTTGTCATATGTTGGATGAGAGGAATTTTCACCTTCAGGGACTGGCATGTCAGAACTGATGCGCTACCCCTGATGAATAACGCGAGTTGTTGTGGTGAAACTTGTTTGTGGTGTTTTGTGAATTGAGGTTAACTTTAAGTGAGCTCTATCCTACTTTAAGTGTCTGACTGTCCTTGTGCCCTTTATAGTAATTATAATTTCCATCACTGCTACAGTTGGTATGATTAATAGAGTCTCTTCAGTTAAGCCTCCAAATGTGATAAAGCATCTAATATTATATCAGCAGGAGCTGAATCTGCTGTGTTCCACTCAATGCAGACATAATATCTGGTGCAGATGGGCTCAAGGTTAGTTTTGTTACTTTGGTCTTAATGAGAACTGATGAATTTAGTGATATAACCATATTGGGTATGTTGTTGGATTTGTTTGAAGTTAAACTTGACTCCTCTTTTGTCTTGGATTTGGTCCTTAGTTATGCCTGTTGCAGGATCCATTTGTGACAAATGTGAATTAGTAGTTGGTTAGCTGATATCTGTGACATCTGAGGCCTTGGCTATGACTTGCATGCCAGTCACAAATATCTCTGTGGGTGAGTCAACAATGTGTGTCCAGAGTCAAAGATGTGGGCGTTTAATGCGCTGAAGCTGAAAAACTCTCACTGGGTACCATTGTATTCATTACAGTTTAACTTTGTTAAAGTGAGCTAAAGTCCAGCAATGTCTGAACGTGGCTGCACTGAGCTGACAGTAAAACTAAAAGAGTTTGTGGTGAGTCAGTACGTATCTGTGTTGCATTTGCTATTTTTACTCAGAAATTCAAGAGACATTTTAATTCCTGAGTAAGAGGAGTGCCAGGTCTGAACTACTAATACTTGTGAAGCTGTTTGGTTTCTGTTCAGATCAGATGGTTGACTAACTCATCAGGGTTCATTGAAGGCAAGATTTTCTACTTTACTGGCGGTGGCTCTATTTTCACATAGACTATCCCAGTTTAATATTGCTTTTCTCCTACACTGGTTTAGAAGTCTTCCCTTGATTCCAGTTACATGTGCCATTATTAGAGCTCCTAAAGCTTTGACTTGGAGAAATATTTTGTTAAATCTTCAAAGTACATGTGTTTGAATTGTGTCACTGCATCAAACAGATCAGTGTGTGGATGCAAAACAATTTTCTCCAGTTAAACTCAGACAAAACTGAAACCATTGTCTGTGGTCCACAGATACAAAGAGAAAGTGTTATCAGTTACCTTATGACTCTCTCTCTAGAACCTAAAAATCAGGTTAGAAATCTAGGGGTGATATTTGACTCAGATCTGAACTTTAACAGCTATATTAAATCAATTACATCAGCAGCATTTTGCCATATGAAAAGCATTGCCAGATTCAAAGGAATAGTGTCTCAACCAGACTTAAAAAGACTAATCCACGTTTGTCTCCAGCAGGTTAGACTACTGTAAAGGTCTGCTAACTGGGCTCTCTAAACGGGCTGTAAGACAGCTGCAGTACATCCAGAATGCTGCTGCTCGAGTCCTGACTAGAATCAGGAAAAACGACCATATTAGTCCAGTCCTCAGGTCTCTGCACTGGCTTCCTGTCGCTCAGAGAATAGACTTTAAAACAGCTTTGCTTGTGTACAAGTCTCTTTATGGCTTAGCGCCAAAGTACATCTCTGACACGTTGGAGTCATATGAACAACTCGGACCCTGAGAACCTCGGGGAGTGGTCTCCTGCTGGTGCCCAGAGTCAGGACTAAACAAGGTGAAGCTGTGTTTCAGTGTTATGCTCCTAAAATCTGAAACAGTCTTCCAATAGATGTGAGACAGGCCTCAACTCTGTCAAATCCAGGCTGAAACACTTCTATTTAGCTGTGCATATGACAACTGAAAGGATTTTATCTGCACTCGTTGTTTTTAATTTAATTAATTAATAGATTAATGATTATTTTTATGTTTTATAGTCATTTTATATCTTGTGGTTATATGTAGCTGTAAATCACTTTGAATTGCCTTGTGTATGAATTGTGCTCTACGAATAAACTTGCCTTGCCTTGCCTTACCTTGAATGGGTGGAGTTGTTTGCTTTGTTCATGTAAGAAGTATAATACAGTTGCATCTGGCCTCGGGGCAAGTATTCCCTTTGAGCCTTTCTCTGTCATAAACATGCACACATGCAAAAATAAACAAAATAAACAATACCAAGAGTGTAAAACACAAAATGGGGGATGGGTTTATACAGCTGTCACTCTACTATTAAACTGGTTTTGAATGTTGCTATTGAATCCTTGCTTGAAGGCTAGGCGACCTGCAAAAATGCAGCACGCTTTGTGGACCCCTGAAAGCTTGCACTGCACTGCTTGCACCCATTAAACTCAAACCAGTGGCTGATGTTTTTGGTATAAAAGAATGGTGCCTGTTGAATGGCTGGAGTAGAGCCTGGGACCAAAGGTGAGGAGGGTAGACAGCCAGTGTGAGAGGGGCAGACAGACATTTTCATATCAGTTAATGTTGCAAATTCACATAAGTAATAAAAGCATTTACCATGAAGGAAGTACTGAAATTATTATATATATATATATATATATATATATATATATATATACATATAATTATATAGTATTTTTACTACCTGTGAAGGCATGTAGTTAAATATTTTACATCATCTTACTAGTGCCATACTCAATCAGCCAGGGAGCTGATGTCAATAGCCATAATTCAGTTCAATCAAACTGTTTATGTGACTCCAGGGCTCAATAAGTATAAATTTATCTCCCAGGGTCATCACAGAATACATTAGAGAGAACAGAGGCTGCAATATGACCAGTTTCTGTGAGCTTTATTAGTCTGGTCATTTGCATCACCTCGTCTAAACCCTGGAAACAAAGACTAGGATCAACTGTCATACACTTCTTTCTATAATGCAGGATTAACATAGTGGTTAGTGTGTAAGAGCTGCCAATGCCTCAGCAAAGTGGGAGGAGGCGCTAATGATAGCAAGCTAAGCTAACTACTTTCCACTTGGCAAGCGGTAGCCATTCGACCCAATCCCCTAGCATTTCCTGCTCTCAGACGTCAGTCAGCTGCTCCCATGAAAAATGCCCACTCAGATGACTAAAGGTTACATGTTTCCACAAATATGTTACATGTTTTCCACAAATATGTTTCCACAAATATGTCTATACAAACTGACTTGCAGCTTCATGAAATAATGGAGTTGGCAATTACTAAAATATAATTGTTGTGGTTTTTAGTAAATGATTAATAATTTTTGGCTTGTTCTTTGAAGAATTTGGTGATTATATTCTATTATCAACTTCAAGTTGTGAACCCTGGATAACACCATTTTAATGGACATTTATTTTATGTTGTTTTGACTCTAAGGCTTAAATGCACCCTTGGGAAATGACTAATCAGATATTTGCAACAAGTCTCTCACATCACTGTAAGTCTGCTTTGTAGAGGTCAGGAGCTTTCAGGAGGAGGAGGATAAAGGCGGATTAATTCACCCACTTACACTATTTAAACAGTTTTATGTTAAGCCTTTAAATTTGAAACTATAAAAATATATTCAACAGATAGGGGGGGAAGCCATTTACTGTCATTCCTACTTAAGTACAGCCACTGAGGATTTAACCTACTGTATGTACATACATACCACCTGCAATATCATAGGTTGGAACGAAGTCTGAGACTTTTGTCAAAGTGCCCCACCTGTCCATCTGTCTCTTTCTTTGTTTCTCTCTCTCTCTTTCACTCACACGATCACGTTTACTCCCTTTTCTACTCTTTTTCTATTTCGAGAGACTTACCCTAACAAAACATGTAAAATGTTTTATTTGTAGTTTAATTTTTAAAGAAATTACATTCATCATCAGTACAGCAAGTGTTAACATTTTTTTTTTTCAAAAAGAAGGGCAATCTAAACTATCTCATGAAGCTAGTTTTATGTTATGATAACACCTGTCTGTCCATATTGAAAAGCATATAGCATCCTGCTGTATGGTGACAATTAGTGTAAAGGGTGTTTCCGTTGTGTTTGAATTTGCTCTTTCCCATCTAAGCCATCACTATAAGGAAACTGAAAATAGTATACTTGAGCAGAAGGTGGGGCATCCAGTTCGGCAACAATCTAGTCTGTACTGGTTTTAATTGACATATTGTAGCCATGAAATAAAGCATAGAAATTATTCAGTGATCATTATGAAAGGAATCTGGTTATATGATCAAGAAAGTTTTAAAACTTTAAAAGCTTTAAAAACAACTGTAAACTGCCAATTGCAACAGCAGTCTGATCTGTTTGCCACCGAGCAGTATATCAGCACCTTTTACCAACAAGCCAAATCATTTTCAGTGCTTCACATACAAAAAAAACAACAAAAAAAACCCATTAAGAAAACATATAAAAGAAAGACAAGGAAACATTTAAATACTCATATTAATGAATGACAGGAATGAAACAAATACGATTCAAGTGCATAGATTGATCAAAGCAGGGATTTGGAAATTGGAATTATATTTTACACTTTCTCATTCATAGTGAAGACTTTTCCATCGTTCTGCCAGGACTTCAAGCCTTTAACTGTCGCTATATGTTGTGGTGAGAGTAGGCAGATATGAAATAGTCAACATGTGACGACTGCTTGCCTGACTGAATGAAAAACAGGCAGATATATTCATAGTTGTGGCTCTCTGAACGTCATCACCAAACTACTTGAACTCGACCTTCATGGTTAGATTTACCTCTGTGCCAAGTTTCACTTTTGTGTTCTTATTAAGGTCATTAGTACACAATGGGTAATTTGGGTGATTCATATCATTATAACTGTGTAATGATGCCAAGTAAGTGAACAAAGAACATTCTGCATCTACCTAGCCTTTTAATATCCACATCTCAAACACTGTGTGGTATTAATATGTTTCACTGTAATAGAACCAGTTGTTGGAGCATAACCACTTCATGGAATTACACTGTCACTGTAATTTAAAAATATTTCTTTTAAATATAGTTTTTGTGCAATGTCATAAAAGAATTAAACCACAGAAACGCTTTTGAAAATATTTTATTATTTCAGGTTTTATGTTGGACTTCTGTTGTGTTTGTCATTGTGACTTTCATTGTGGACAGTATGATGTTGATGTGCATGTTAGTGTTGC
>JAQNCA010123208.1:0-14107 GCA_029783725.1 Acanthurus tractus | reverse complement strand
GGGTGGATGTAAATTTCTTGAACAGGAACAATGTCCGTCGTGTCCTGAGCATTACCCTTCTCCCAGAGAGAAATCTTCACATGGAAGGCAGACGGGTTCGGCCTGATAACGACACATGGGGGAGAAACCGTCATCATTTAAACTGATAGACAGATTTTTACTACTTTTGCCCAGAAGATTCTCCCTCTGGAAAAAAAATTAACCTTTGAACAGTGACTGCCCTGAAGGAAAGTTTTGCCTGATAGAAAAGCTTGGAACTGCGAGGTCAAAATCTAGCAACACAATAAAATACAAAATCTTTCTTCCAAAATCATCTTAAGAAGAGAGAAGTCACCTTATCATGGGCATCATCTGCTACGATACAACCACTAATGTTTCCTGTCATCACACCTGCACCGTCACTCTGCTGCCTCGGCTGAAATGTTGGTCCTACCTCACGCAGTGAGCCGCGGTGAGCACCCAGCATCCTCCAATATACGCTCCTCCACAGTCAATCTTCTTGTAATCCACCAGAGCGATCTGCCACTGGATCTGAGTCTGCACAGACAAAACCACGCAGATCAGGAACATCTCTGGGAACTCATTCATCACGTCAGGTGCAATGAAAAAACTCCTCGACTGTTTGACAAACAGAGTTCTGCAAACAAAATAGAAAAAAGACCAGAGACCAAACAGCGATGTTCACGGTGAAAGAACTCCCCACTGCCACCACTCAGCAGATATGCTCCCTGCACTTGTTTCTGTTGTTCAAATTAAAGTTCGGTCTCTGGGTCGCAGCCATAGACCCAAGTTTAAGGTCTTTGGTGAAATCCCCAAAACACACATATCAGTGGGCACAACAACGTGTGAGACTCAGGTGTTGATGATGATCGAGGGGTGTAACCTGTAAGTCTTAGCAGATGTAAAGGTAACTGTACTCAAACAGGTGTGTTTCTAACTGACCGGATTTGCTGGGATTCCTCCCACCACTCTCTTGCGTCGGCTGCTCCTCCCTCGCCCCCTCGTATTAGTGTTGTTAAAAAAATCCATGTTGGGACGCCCACACTCCACCTTGGATTCCAGAAACATCCTGTCGGTCACCGTTTCTAGACACACATGCAAAGAATCGTAGAACTTCACATCCATTTCCTCTGAAATCTGGTGAGGTGACACAATTAGTTGGTCCAAAATGTAGACAAGTGTGTCCATGTACTTCTGGCCATAAAGTGGAATACAACCTCTGAGGATACTATGACGGATGAGTCACTCTTAAGGCCACATACCGTTTTTAGGAGAGACATACTCTGAAATAAAAAGGAAATCTCATTAACATCACCACCACTGACAGTTTCGTCTGACAGGTTCATTCCTTGCTGTCTTACCTGTGTTTCGGAGCACTGCACGCTCCTCCACCTCCTCCCCCTCTTCTGTGGACAATAGAAATATATTAGCAAATCTCCACAGCGTGCAGATGACCAGGCTGAAGGTGGTTAACTGTCAAAACTCATCAAAAACTCATCACTGTGTTAAAAAATCTGACAACAATAAAATTCCTGCAGCACTGGGTTGAGATCTTCCTCTGTTCCTCACAGAACGACTCCACAAAGCCTCGACCTCCAGTGAATAAGACTTACTTCACTATCACATGTATCCTTTTAAATGAGCAAAGTAAACATCACACAGTGAGTAGATCTAAATTATCTGCTTAAAAAAAGGTTGATTAAAGTGTTCTGTGTTATCTAAAGTTCATGACAGGGGATGTTTTTCCAGCCAGAGAGCAGAATCTTTACCAGCGGACTCATTTCAAGTTTTCTCCCCTTTAATGAAGGAACCAGGAGTTTGTTTGTGTCTGACAGCAGTTTTCTGAACAGACACAAAAACAGCTGTTGTCCCCCTGTTCTCAAACTTCCGTCTGTTGTATTAAGTGTGTTGTTCTCGGTGAGAGTTGGAGCAGAACATAAAAACTGTCAGGTTTTGGTTTCAGAGTAGAGTTTAAGGAGCAAAAGTTTCAGCGAGTTTCTAATAATTTAAATCCAGCTTGAGCTGAAATAAGTTGTGAGTTTCTGTGAATCTCACCGACGTCCTTTGTGTGTTTCTCTGATTCGTCCTCGCCATCCAGACAGTCCATCTGTCCATCACGAAGCGCACCTTGATGCACACACACACCCGTCCTGCAGCGGAAAGCACCATTCCTGCACTCTGATGAACACACAAACATTCACACTGTGACAGATGGGACGCACAAGGTTACTGCATGGATTTGTGTGTGCGTGTGTGTGTGTTTTGCTCACTTTTGCAGCACATCTCGTCACTGCGGTCGCCACAGTCGTCGACTCCATCACACGTCTGGTTCAGAAACACACACTTGCTGTTTGCACATTTGAAGCCGCACTCTGAAGCACAGACACAAGGGTGTCACAGGGGTGAAGGTTGACCCTGAAGATCGGTGGAATCAGGACGTTCTAACCTTCTGGTTTCTCTGATTTCTCGTAGCAGGTTGTTGTGGCGACACTCATGTCGCTAATCTCGACCTTGTCATAGATCACACACTCAGCAAGTGAATTCTCGTAACCTTCGCAGTGGATGCTAACACATCTGCTTGGTAGCTGCCAGTCATGGTCGAAAGGGTCAAGGGAATTGTATGGCACGGAACGAGCAGCCGCTGCACCGCTAAAGGCACACATCCGAATCAGAGTGTAGGTATACTCAATCTGTTTTACAATGTTAAGTATACATTTTGCATGTCACATACACTAGGACACTAAATCTTTGGTAAACTTGCATATAAACATAAATAATTGTCCTCTTACAGTGGATTCCTGTGCTCCATGCAGGCCACGTTAGCAGCTGCCATGTCCCAACTCTCTGAGCACACCAGTAACTCCTCTCCACCTTCAGGGCTCAGAGCATCTGGCATTTTGATCTTTACTAGGCCTGTTCCCGGGTCTATTGAACTGCTGAACCTTTGAACGCTATCTATGGGATAAAGGTGACATTAAAAATAAATAGGAATAAAACAGTGATATTAAAGTATTACAATGTACTGCATGTATCTGTGAGAGCAAACCTGCACAATCATGGCCAAAGTGAGACAAAACCGGTTTCTTGGTCCGGCAAGAGAGAGCCATCAGCTGGAAAACAGAGGTCCAATGTGTCAAACATTTTGGCCTTAATTATAAAATTTTCAATACCAAAGCAATGTATGTTAATTAATTTACTGAGGGGGTGACACTCCTAGAATCAGCAAGGTGTCTGAGTATTAATTCACAGTCTGTTGATCAATTATGCAGCATTTTGAAGTGGTTGTGGTTCTGTACTTCAGACAAAAATTGAACATGAATAGCAGCTGTGGAAACGAACCAGTTCCAGTTTGACACCAAAGCTAAGATATGACGTACCTGGCAGTAGGAGCGGTAGGTCCTACCGTCACGCCCACAAACTGGCTTTGTACTCTCAGAGGGACACATGTAGGGAGGTTTGCATGAGCATCTTCCTTCGATGCAACGCTCCCACGGAGGACAAAACACCAGGGAACATGAACTTCGAGTAAAGCTGATTAACATTGAAAGATAAATGACACAAATAATGAACACAGAACGGAAGCTTGTGTACTTTCTGTCTGATTTAGTGTTTATGTTAAAGATAAATGTCTGTCATGATTTACCCCGTGAATAATAATGAACATAACTGCGAAAAAAGAAATATAAATGGGAACTGGCAAAGAGAATAAAACAAGTAATGGAAGAATTAGAGCCAATCAGAATAAACCTACCTATTTTCCAAACACTCAGTTGGACCCAGAAACTCGTCTTCAGATGCTGCAGTTGTCGGGGCGGGGGTTGTGATGAGTAAATCTAGTTCTGGCTTGTCTGTAATCGGTGGACCTGGAGTTAGTTCTAACTCCTGGAGATAATAAGATGTAACACGGTTATGAATTAGTTACCAGGATTGAGCAGAATGAAGTTCTACACATCATTTACAGCTCTGGCTGTCCCTGGTTAAAGTTTTCTGCAGATGATGCAAAGCTTTATATCTCTTGATGTGCTTGTGACTTTTTGTGTTAAGCAGTTTTTTTTAATGATTTCTTCATGATAAAGCAATAAAATTACACTTTTGTTGTAAAACTAATTTTTGCTCTTTTAGTAAGCTTTTTCTTTATTCCACTCAAATTTGTTCTTCTGTTTATTATATTGTTTTAAGCCTGTACAGCACTTTGGTCGACGGTGTTTGTTTTTAAATGTGCTAAAAAAAAAAAAACTTTGACTACTGATTGTGTCATATCAGCCTAAAATACTCTCCATATTCATTACTTAGGTAGCATCAATGAATGCAGTGAAATCGTGATATCAGCAGCTGGAAGGTCAGGAACTTTTCCAGCTGAATATGGTGAAGTCTGAGACTCTTTGCTACCTTGACTCCTCCATTGTGATATCGAAAAACCTTAAGTGTGCTCATTTTGTTAAATCTTCAGCATAAATCACGATGGATGGTCCTGTGGATGATTTCCTGTGACTCCATGTCCTGGAGAATCATACCCATGCTTACATTTCCTTTTTGCTGGTATTATTCTATTTTTTTTCCTAAGTGCATTAAAAAGTCACTCCTTGTCTGGCCTGATTGTTTGTGCTGGCCCTTTCTACCATATCTGACCTTTAAAACGTTCACATTTCTCTGTTCCATATCCTGTAGCCCTGCCTGTTCTTTCACTGACATTGAGCAACTTACCCTTTGTTCATTCAGTCTTTCTCTGTTTGCATTTGGGATCTTAGGTTTCTTCCTTTTCTGTGACAAATAAATTGTAAACAATCAAACAATAACAATGTATCAGACATCAATTTATGCTACAATAATTACCACTGCACACCAACATCCTGTGTGAGAGTTACATGGAAACGCGTCATCATCCTCTGGTTAGCAACATTAAACTGTATTCTGTTGCTAAACTTAGCTTAGCTAAACTTAAGTATAAGTTGCATCACAGCACCATGTTACACTTAGTTTCTCCTGTACTGAGCAAAAGCAACCAGAAATACATGATGGCAAATTATTGCGAGAACAAAAAACACATAAAAGCCCCACAAACGCAGAAAAAGATTGTGATGGATTGTTCACTCACCGTTTCAGATTGGGCGACGAGAAGAAACAACAGGAGGAGAGAAACTCTGGCTGATCTCATCCTGACGAACACAAACAGTTCGGTTTCCTGCACAGCTCAGCTTCTTCTTCCAAAAAGATGTCCTTCTTCCACCTCTTGGGCTTAAAAATGTTATTACCAGTGGAGAAAAGACCAAATGAGTCAGTCTGTAAAAGATTACAAAATATGTTCAGAGTGAAGAAACAGTTTCAGATCCAGACAGAGAGGCAGTTTTTCTCTCTGCAAGGGGACTGATGATTGACTGATGAATGATTGACTGATGGTCTGATATCTCTTTTGTAATCAGTCAACCATTACACTTTAGAGTCGGGGGAAGGGGGTGTGTGAAAACCCATATTCCGGTAACCGAACAAACATAAATAAGTGGGCTGCACAGTGGCTCAGACTGAAGGTCATGGTTTGAACCCGATGTGAGGTTTGCTTGTTGCCATCTGTAGGTCAGAAAAATGCAGGTCAGGTGAGCTGGAGCCTTAATTTTGCCTGCAGGTGTGACTATGAGCATCTGTTTTCACTGTCATGAGTCAGAGAGACAATTCACAGGTACAAATACTTAAAAGATTCATGTCTAAAGTCTTTTCAGCTGCTTTAGTTTCCAGGTCCTCAGATTGCACATTGTGGTTCATTTTCACAGTGACGTGGTTTACAGGGACACAACAATAGTGGGGTCATCTCTAATGTTGTTGTAGGCACCTGTGCTTTTCTAACTGTGACAAGTTAAGATGTGACCCTGAACAGAGTAAACAGATGGATTTAAGTACAAAAAGCTAATGTTCAACTTTGTATCAATAAGAGAGCATTTCAAAATCATTGTGTACTTATCTGTGAGGCATGCAGACTTTCAGGTCTGCACACACAAACACGAAGATACCCTCCTGCTGCACACACATGATCAATAGGATTGGTTGTGCATTTGCATGTATGAGTGTGTTTGTGTTTGTGCATCCAGACTGCAAAGACAACAGAGTGAGTCACTAATGATGTCGCTAGTTTTAGTTTTATTTCAGAAGATGATTTCTTTGTCACTGACCATGTTCCTCAGAACAATGTTGTGAAAGTGGTTCTTTGCATGTGGTCCATCCCTGAAGCCTCCACGTGACGTCCGACTCCAGCTCTGAGACAGCATTCACCAAATACAGACTGCAGACTCGGCTGAAAATCTCGACAGAACCTCTCAAAGAACTACATGCCATTTGATGGAAAAGGGTCTTCTGAATTTCCTTTTTAAGGATAAATAAAGTTGAAAGTTGATGGGACAAACTTTGAGGCCACAATGCTTACCACTGAGCAAAGGTTTTGTTTTAATCTGCCTGAATTGAAAAGGGTTAATACATTTTAATGAGCATAAAAAGGTGTAACAGTAAAAATGTTGCAAAACAATTTAATCATGAGGCAGCTATCAGCGGAATTTTATCACCAACAGAAGTTCATCAATATCTCCTATTTGAGTTGTTCACTAGGCCCTCTTGTGGCCAAAATGTGTATTACTAAAAAACAAACAGTGTTAAACCTAAGTTTGACCAAAACAAAGAAGTTTATTTTCACTTGCTTTATAGATACAAGATGTAATTTTAAAAAACTAGTGCGAAAGACACAGGAAACAGGAGAGAAAAATGTTGGTCAGACTTAAAATCTTTGGACTGTAACTTTATTTACTTTTTACAAGAAGAAAATAACTTGAAACAGGAGAAAGTTTGAACTACATCAGTCTGTCAGCTGAAGCTTAGGATGTTATCAGGAGTTAAACTTGGTCACAGCAGACCAGCCCGTATGCAGTCTGATCCACTCAAAGTAATGAGCAACCTAAAGGAAGACACACAACGAGATACAAATATTTGATATTCAGCAATTCAGTTGAGCATGTTAGCATTAACTAATTGGCAAAAAACACAGTGAAGTTTAGACCTGAAGGGGGCGCACAACACATGTTGTAATAAATTTTGCCAGTTTTTTAACCTTTGAAGAGTTCGTTCTTGTTTTACCTGTGTATAAACTCCAGGGAATCCGGCCTGGCCACACTTCCCCCCCCAGCTGACGATGCCCCACAAGTAAGAAACACCGAGTTCGTCCTCACACACCAGAGGACCTCCGCTGTCGCCCTGACAGGAGTCCACACTGCCGTCCAGATCACCTGCACACAAAGAAAAAACCTCAAATGGACTGTTAAAGGCACAGTGAACATCTAGACATGAAGATGTGGTCGCAGTTACCTGCACAGACCATGCCCGCCTTAAAATTGTCTTTGTAGAATCTCTGACAGTCGTCGATGAGCAGCATGGTGGCCCACTGTAGGACCAAAGGTGCTCGACCGCCTGCAGAGAGATGAGCAATCATTGCAAGGATGCAGAACAAGGTGGAGTGTGATGCTGCTTCATGCAGCGTAGTACAATAAGTCTTATTATATAGCGTTATCACCTGCTGTGCAGCGTTTTTGACCCCGGAGCTTTTAGGCTCATTAATCTGTTCATCGAACTGGACGAACCATAGCTAACCTGCCCTGCTTACTCTCATGTGACTGCAGCCACATCCGGCTTATCACTTGAAACGACAACTTTCAAAGTGGATCGGATGTAGATTTAAGATGCCAACGGCAGGATCACGCTGTCGTACCTGTATCCCGTCCCCATCCAGAGACGGTGCAGGTGTGGTTGGGATGGAAGAGCCGTGTGGTCCAGGGGACGCAGATGGGGCTGATGGCAGGGTTGCTCATCAGACACTCGTCTGAGAAGGGATACTTCATCAGCTGCACCAGAGCGATGTCATTCTCACGTGTGCTCGGGCTGAACCTTGATTTGAATTGGTGATGGAAGATTAGTTCCAGTGTGGTTTCATTGTTTACAGTCTCTCATCTTAACCTGAAGCCTACAGCACAATTTAACACACAACTAACTGCATTTCTTTATGAATAAAAACTGTCCTTCCTCTCCAGCAAACTGCCGTCCAAGGAAGCAAACCTGCCTTCAACTTTTAACGTCAACTTAAAACTTCCACTTCCACTTCGAGTCCTCTCGAATGTGTCAAAGGAGCAGCTCTGAGAAAAGAGGAGGTGAAAACATGCATACTGAGGATGGATGTGGACGTCCTGGACAGGAGCAATATCTGTGGTGTCCTGAGCTCGGCTCCTTTGCCAGACAGAGAACTTCACCGTCAGAGCTGCGAGGTTCGGCCTGCAGGGAAATGAGACTGTGACTGTCAGAGAAACAGAGAAACTCCAGACTGAAGCGAATCAAGAAAGAGCTTCTGAGATCAATGCACAGAAAATATGAGCAGTAACAGTCAGATGATTACTTATTGCTGTTAGAAGCTCCATCACTGAGGGTCGAGGAGGAGGAGTCTGTGCTGGAAGAGAGAGGACGAGAGACATGATGCCACCAACAAGAGAGAGAGAAGCAACTTTTACTTTTTGTTCTGATTTTATTTTCACTTTTTAATTCCAGTGCAAACACAGAATATGACTGTAATAAAACACAGTGACGCAGGCTCGACCCCAAAGCCAGCATCACCCTGATCCCCTCAAAAAAAACAGGACTTTTTCAACCAACTGATTAATCATTCAGTCCAGTGAACAAACCAGCTGACATGTTTGAATTTTAAATAGAAAGTCACAAACTCCAAAATATTCAGGTGACATGAAACAGAGAGAAACATCAGGATGTTACAGAGAAGAAACAGAAACCTTTTATTGATCGTAAACTTGTCCTGACTCTCGATCATCTGTCTCCATGACTATGACTCATGTGTGCAGTCACGGCTGCCTTCGTCGTCACTGATCGTACCTGTGGCAGTCCAGACCTACCTGATGCAGTGAGCAGCAGTGATTACCCAGCAGCCTCCGATATAAACTCCTGCACAGCGAAACCTGCGGTTCACCTGTATGGCGACCTGCCACTGGATCTGCGTCTGTTCAGAGACACAAAACAGATGTTTGACAGCTGCCTAACGTTTGACCAACACGATGGAATCAGATGAGACGGACAGACGGACGGACGGACCGGTCGTGTTGGAAGTCCTCCCACCACTCTCTTAACGCGGCCTCCTCTTCCTCGCTCCCCCACTTCATCATCATCATCATGAGCTGTTTGAGGAATCCCACAGCTGAGCTGGGACTCCAGGTACAGTCTGGTGGCTTTGATTACTGCACAAATCACCATTTAAAACATGAAATCAACGATTAAAAAAGGATTCATATTATTTCATGTATTATGTGTATTGAATAAAATGTACTATGTAGCAGTTTGTACATGTTTATTGCTTTCTCCTTGAACACGTTGATATAATTGTGATATTATTACAATTCTGTTTCACTCAAGACTGTTTGGTTCTGAAAAGAAAATTCAAACCACATACCACTTTTAGGAGAGATGAACTCTGGAAAAAACAAAAACAACAACAGGAAATAAGCATCATCACATTTATTGTCACAAAAACAACATCAGCTGGGACGTTAACGACTGTGACATCGCAACTGTGACTGTGTTGCCATGGAAACATCGCGGGGTTACCTGTGTTATGGAGAGCAGGAAGTGACATCTCTGGGTCTGTGGGGAATAAGAACATATGTTAAAGGGGAAATGCTGCACAATATTTTTATTTGCTCCACACTGCCCTCTAGTGCAGAGGAGCAGGTGTGCAGGAAGGCCTGCAGGCTCACAGACTCTGTCGCTACGCTTTTCTTTTTTAAAATAACAAAATCTACTTTTAAACAAACCGTCAACCGTGAAGCAACTTTCGGTTGGACCAAAGCTTTGAGAGGCTCTTTGTCTGTTTGGATCAAAAGCAAGTTATTCTGTAACCATGGCAACACCTCTGGAAACAGACCACGACTGACAGACAACTTTTATCTTTTATCCAGACCAAAACTTAACACACTGCAAGTGATAGTGACCTTAAATGTGTGTGTGTGTGTGTGTGTGTGTGTGTGTGCATGCATGCATGTGTGTGTGTGTGTGTGTGTGTGATAAGTACCTGTGTGTTTCTTTGATTCATCCTCGCCGTCCAGACAGTCGATCTGTCCGTCGCCCACAGCTTCCTCATGCAAACACACACCTGTGCTGCAGCGGAAAGCTCCGTTCCTGCACTCTGACACACGAAACACACACAGGAAGTTCAGAGCGTGACAGGTGACGAGTCACGTTTGTGTGTGTGTGTGTGTGTGTGTGTGTGTCATCTCCCTGAAAAGTCCTCAGATGTTGTGTCTAAGTGTGGACATGTGTGTGTCGTGTGTGTGTGTCTTACTGTTGCAGCACATCTCGTCACTGCGGTCGCCACAGTCATCGACTCCGTCACACGTCTGACCGAGAGACACACACTTGCTGTTCACACACCTGAACTCACACTGCTCCCCTGAAACACACACACACACACACACACACACACACACACACACACACACACATATATATGATGCTGATGAGAGAGTTCAATTAAAGGGAAACAAGTAAAGCAGATCTTGTGGTGACTGACCTGGTGATTGGACACAGGTTGCCGTAGCGACGTCCCCGCCGTCGGCGCTCGTCGCGTCGTAGATCACACACTCTGCTAGCGAGTTCTCGTAACCTTGGCAACGGACACTCACACACTTTTCTGGCAACTGCTGGTTGTTGTGACGGGTTTTCAGGGAGGCGTAAGACACGGAGCCTGTAGACACTGCACCACTGCATGCATGCACACACACACACACACACACACACACACACACACACACACACACACACACACACACACACACACACACACACAAATATAAGATCAGATTCAGTTTTACTAAACGATTTTTCTGTGACGACAAAATCTTGAGATTCAAGCAGGTTTGGTGTTTTGCTGGTTGGAGAAACTCGACCAATCAGAGCTCAGTGGGCGGGATTAAGAATGTAAATAACAATAACGTGTCGCTGAATTACAGAATTCTTTTAAATTGACTTTTCTGAATGTGAAAAATGTTCTTGCAGCAGATTCAGTCACATTTGTTTTAGAATGAGTTATAAAATGTGAAGCATGCTCAGCTCACAGTGGGTGTCCGTCTGCCCGGCAGGCCACGTTAGCGGCAGCCATGTCCCACAGCTTCTGACACACCAGTAACTCCTCTGCACCTCCTCCAGTGCTCCCAGTGACCGGGAGGAGGAGCCGGACGACTCCTGTGCCGGCCTCCAAAGAGCCTCTGAACTTTGGCTGATCAGCTGAAGAGAGACAGAGATGAAGGTCACAGCTGATCTGATGATGATGAAGAGAATTCAGAAAGTCAGTCGGGTCCGATCTGCTGATAACAAACCTGTGCAGGTTTCCCCAAAGTGAGACATGAGCGGCCTCTTGGTGCGACAGGAAACGGCCATCGCCTGAAAGACAAATCAGTCAGAAGAAAAGTGAGAACAAGGTTTGGTGTTGGATGGTTTTCTGTATTTCTTCATGTTTTCAAATACAAACATTCTTTGTTTCAGGTATTTAAACATCAAGTCTCACTCTACGTGCAAGATGCTTTTACAAAACCAAGCAAATCCCTCTGTTTCTTTTCCTTCTTTGCATCAGAGATGTGACTGAAGCGTTTGCAGTGTTGTAGTTTTCACGGTGTGTTCGCTCACCTGGCAGTAGGAGAGCTGCTTGTTGCCGTGGCCACAAACTTGGGTCACGCCCTCTTTGGGACACATGAGGGGGATTTTACAAGAGCAGCGGCCGTCAACGCAGCGCTGCCACGGGGGACAAAACACCAGGTCACATGACTCACGCGTGAAGCTGACAGGCGAGAAAGAGAGAACGAGTGAGTTTGAGGACAAAAACTATAAAAACAGAAACACAGACGTGAATTCAGGAGAAGTCAAGGAGAAAAAAAACAACCTCAGACACTAAAGAAACAATGAATCACATGATAAAACAAACAAGTCCAGCCAATCAGAGAGCAGAACACTCACTTTCTGGTAAGACACTCACGAGGTCCCAGAAAGTCGTCTGTCTGCGTGTCGGAGCTTCGTGCAGAAAGCTGCAGGGAATTTCAGGAAATGTTAACAGGAAAGAGAGAAAATACCACAAAACAGAGACAAAGCTGCACGAAGCCTAAAATAAGAAAGACAATCGAACAAAGCAGCAGAAAGCTTCACTCCACAACACAAAGGATTTTCTGTCATTGGACTCCATATTAAATCACTGACTGAAAAGGATCACGAGACTCACAGAAAAAGATTTTTCAAAAGGACATTTAAAACATTAGTTTTGGCCCATTAGAGCCTCCGTACATGCTTAGTTAGTTATAATAAAACAACCTGTTGCACTTTTCTTTGGTGCAGAAACATAAATGTTGCATGGACACAAACACAAACACTCCAACACATTTGATTGAATCTATTTTATGAATTCAGTCAGTGAATCGAGCCGGTCACGGCTCAACGTGCTCAGCTTGTTTTACACCGTGTGCTAATGTTGTTGCACTTGGCTGCATTTAACAGGTCATTACATAAATCTCAGAGTGGTGACAAAAATGGTAAAAATCAAGAATAAAGTCAACATGTTGCTGCCTTGAGTGTTTTCTGACAGAGTGAACTCACCATGTCGGAGTGAGTGACGAGTAAAAACACCGAGAGCAGAGAAGCTGCAGCAGACGTCATCCTGACAAACACAAACATGAAACACACTGTTCAACTCTTCACAAAAACCTTTCTGATTCTCTGCTGAGAGAAAACAAACGGCGTCCTGAAGTAAAAGACACTTTACCTGTTTATAAAGAAGAAGTTTGACAAATCTTTGATAATCCCAGATGATGTCAGCGATCAAACATCAGCTGGTCTTCAGTGTTGACAGACACACACAGTTCTGATGTGCTGAACTAAAATAACCCACATGTGAGTTAAACAGCATGTTGGAAAACTCATTTAAATGGGACAATTTAACAATTTAAATGGGAGCAAATGCATAAATATATTCAAACCTCTGTTCAGAGGGTAATGTTTGATTAAATTTAGTCTTAGTACATACAAGTAAATAAATAAATAAAATTATAGCAAGAGGAGCAACTTTTTCTGTCTCAAAGATTATAAAAAAATGCATCATAATATGATTTTAATTTTTGTTTTTTTAACTGATTTGCCTGTTTTAGTGCCTGTGTAGTTTGATTTGTGATGTCTGGTTGCTGCTTCAGAGATCTTTAATTTGACATGCTAAAGCTAGCTTAACAGTTCAGGTACATAACAAGCAGAAACATCCAATCACAAGCTCCTTTGTTTGGATGCGTCTTCAGCTAAGACTTATGGGTATTGTAGTAGGAAGGATTATCTATGATGCCAAACTGCAGGAAAAGAGAAAAAGAAAAGTCCAGAGTAACTTGGAATATTTTTGTCTTTTAAGGGTTAAGCATGTGAAATCACAGGGAAACCAAACACTTGATTCCAGTAAAATCAGGTGAAACTGTCTATTTCGTCACATAAACACAAATATGAGAACAGGTTAATGTTTGACAGAGTGTCAGGAAACTGCTGAGAGCTGCCAACACGACTCACTGATTTGCTGCTTATCACATTCAGGTTGAACTGTTCTCAGAGATTTAGACAAGCTGCATCAACTTAGGCAACACGTTGATAAAAATAAAAGGTTTAATTTTCTCTGCTCAAGAGAAAAAAAACAGAAAGATACGAGACTTAAACACGTTTGACTTGAAGCTCACATGGATTTATTTGGTTGTGGGACAAACACAGATCATCAGAGAGGCTTCATGCTGACAGTCAGCTGAGAAGCTCAACCTCAGACTCTGATTGACAGAAACAATGAAACGTTAATAAATCAAAACCCAATTAATTACCTTTGGACCAAAAATCTCAAGACACAGTTAGACGACAGACTCGTTCTGCTCAAATCCAAACAAAAGAACTCTGGCAGACATTTAATCACTTTGTTAGCCAACATGATCCCATCAGAACATTGTGGTTCATGTTCCTGATCGATTGATTGATGAGTCATACGTCTCTTTGTCGCAGACAGAGTCATGTGCAAGAGTTA